>JXTC01000109.1:702273-738751 GCA_002914845.1 Trema orientale
TTAAAATTATAATTAAAAAATATATTTAAAATTATATATAAAAGGACTAAATATGGGCTTAATGTGGGCCGATAGAAATGTGGGCCGTGCCGGGTTATGCCTGTGGGCCTATGACTAAGGCCCAACCCGACCCCTACCATATGTAACGGGGCGGCCTAGGCCCACATAATATGGGCATAGGCCGGGCCAATACCGTGCTTTTTCTTCGGAATGTGGGCCGGCTCACAAAGCCCGGCCCACATTGACATCTCTATGGAGGAGATATTCTGTTCTTTTTTAAAAACAATGGGAACTTTTTGGATCAATGAGAACATAGTGTGTAAATGGTATTTGGTCATAAGAGAATGAGTGTCCATGGTATTGTTTATTAATTACTTATTTCTAGTTACTTCTTAGTTTCCGATTCGTAACCTAGGATTATCTATTTAAGACCTTTTTTTTTTTTCATAAGTTATACTCATCTTTCGTTATCAAATTTAATAATAATATTCCAGAGTTATTGTGTTCTTCAATTGTTCTATTGTTTTCAATTCAGAAACACCATCTACTGCACTAGTTCTTGTAAATTTAAAACTAATTTGGGTAACTATCAAAAATTAGAAATGTATCATAATCAAATAATATGCAGATATGATAGAATTTTTAAATATGTACATTTGAATCAGTGAATCATATATTTAAAATAAAACTCCGAACACTTAAACGGAATTACATAGATAGAATCTTGAAATTTGATAAGTACAGTACATGCAAAATTTTGCTGTTTCTCAGAGGTAGCTAATGAAGTTGTGCAGTAAGATAGTCGATGTAGTCTCTCCAGAGCACGTTATAGGTCAATATAGCAAATGAATCATTGAATAAACTTTAGTCAAAAGAGCAACTTCATGATCTCCCTTTGGTTCAAAACCACAAAAGAATCAACGTCATGTTGAATTTTCTTTGCCCTTTTCCTTTTGTTGCTTAAAAAGAGGGGAAAAAAAAATTGAGTCATGATTCCTTTTGAGATGTCTCTACAAATTAAGAGTATACAATGATCCATTAGGGCGTAAGCCATTTGACATGACTATTTGCGTTTGGCACATTGGATAAAGGATGGTATTGGATTAAATTGTCCTGATTAGCCTATGTTTGGATTCAGTTTGGAATGGAAAAGTTATCAGGCCCTAATGTCTTTTCTTACATATTCGACATGATTTATAGGCAATGGACCTGGTTAGGAGTATTTTAGACTAAAATAAGTGCTTTGAAAAGTTACTTTTTTAGGAACATCACAATTTCTAGTGACTGAGTGTCTTAATATTAGTAACACGTAATCACTGTATATGTATATATAATCACAAATATATGACTATTGCGCTTTTCAGTGACATATGCTTGATTTCGGTGATTATTAAGACCCTAAGTCACGAGCAAAGCTTGTGACTCCTGATAATTGGACCTGTTTCAAACTTTTGTAAAAAATTGCCAAAATTCAAGTCACCGAAACACCTCGAAATCTCTTCGAAGGTCCCAACATTCCATGAACCCTCAACCTCTACGCACTACATCATTTTCACTTCCTCTAATGGATGTACGCAAACTGAATGAAAATGAAATTACCGATGTCAATTATGTTTGATTTTTTATTCCCCCTTTCCATTCTCTTTAATTCTTGGCATTTTCCCATCTTTAACTGCTTTTATTATGTAATTTTGGGTTTGTGACACTAACTCATAATTAACGTGCACTAGAGTCTTTGTTAACTCCTGTTACCTGAACAAAAATTATCATTATGCTTTATATAAAGCTACTGTATAGTGTCAGATTTTTGGCCTTAGCTTATTAAGACAAATCGACTGTTCGGTTACACAATACGTTATAAAACTAAGTGATTCTATTGGACCTGTTAGTGGTATTTCCCCAAAAAATGCCATGATTGTGACTGCAGCAACAATCCAACCTGCAAAGATTAAATCATATCCAATTAACAGAACAAGTTCCTCTTTTTTTCTCCTGGAATCTTATATAAGACAAGATTATTTACAAAATACTTTGTTACAGTTTCATATTCCTTTAGTTACGCACTCTTCCAATCCATATAAGGGGCTCCAATTCCAAGTATAACTAAGGGAACATAGCAAGAAAGCTCCAGGCCCTGTAGGGTACATGTAACACTTCTCCTCTGTCTTCTCACTTGAAGAGTTGATCCTTAATTTCTCTAATTGTTTTCTTTGTACAATGCCTTTTTAGTTGTCACAAAATCTTGATCTAATTTTGCTGATTTTGGACAAATATTGACTCTTGTTTTGATTTTTTTTTTTTAAAAAAAAAAAAAAAAACCTTTAAGGTGAACATTTTTCACTTGCTAGTTAATTATAGTACTTTTGCATGCATGCATGCAGTACTCTTCCAACTCCATTGATGGTCAATAGTACTAGATTTTCCAAATGAGGCTGTAACCCCTTTTTTTTTTTTTTTTTTTGAAAGTTGTCCATTATGAAGATGATCATGATGGACATCAGGAAAACATGGTTGGATTTTCATATCTCAATGATCTCATGAACTGGTTTGGTTAATCCCTATATAACACTTGATGATATCTCTTTACTTGCAGTAATCGAGTGGATATTCCACTTTCACCCCTCTTTTTTTCTTGTTCTTTTTTTTTTTCGGTCTTTAGAAAAGGGTGGTTGAGTTTGGTTTTGGGCGAGTCAAAAGGGGTCTAGCTCAGCTAATTGTCACTGCACCAAGTCGGGAACTACTTTGCTTTTGGTCAAGTCCGTATATGTGCAAAAATTTGAAAAAAAAAACACACACACACACGCAGACATATTGAGTTATTATGTGAAAATTTGAGAAAAGGTTTTCTAGTGATCTAAGGTAGTGGATGACAGTCACAGAAGACACAATCAAGTGCTTCATGTTTCTGAATCCTTAAAGCAACCACCCACTGTGAATAGTACTAGAGTACTACAAAATCAAACACAATCCTCGTCTACAGAAAAGTTGGGTGCGCATAGTCTGAGAAGAGAGCTTTGAAAACATTTTAATTTCCACCTTCTTCTATCATTGTAGAGTGAGTATTGAGAAGACTTTTTGTAACAAAAGTTTTATCTACGTATTTATTATTATTTGCGACATATAGCTAGTTACAATTTGCTTACGTGTTTGTTACGTGTGCTGGACTACTTATACTGATACATAGACTATAGTAGTGATGAGATGGCTGCTACGCTACTAGTTCTATGGTTATTGATACCTTTGATATGATGCAAGCAAAATTTAACTCAAATCTGATCTCTCTCTTCATTTTGTGTAAGTAATTAGCTTGAATCTGGAATCCTTTCTCTATAATGGCCGCAATGGCATGATTAGCCTTACACCACTAAGAGTACAACGATGATAATTTCATATAGCCAATTTACATGAAAATGGGAGAAAAGTATTGCCATATATGCAAGGAAATGATGATGATGATTATTATAATTATTATTATTAGTGCTTTCGTGTCTTAATTCTAAGAGAAGGGTTTAGAATCCATGCTCCGCTTCCCATGAATGTGGATCCTTGAAAATAATAGAATGCATAAAAGCAGAAATAGACTACAACAAGCAGAGGATCAAAGAAAGCACTATATCAATCTTGAATCTACAATTGATATTGAATCCCAAAAATAGTTTAAAATTAGCTAGTATAAAATATTTCATGGGACAAACATAAATTGACTTTGTTGAATATTGTAGCCAAAGCCAATAATCCCTTGCCAAATTGGGTCATGAATCTTTCAGCTGCGGGGCTCACAAAATGATTAGTTTTTTAAGCTCTAATGGACACCACATCCATGATCCATGTACAAGACCACAACAATGTGTGGAAGGGTCCCAAATTCACAGTCTATTGATAGTGGAAGAAGATACAGTTTGGTCAATTTAAAAGGTTATTTACTCTTTTTCTTTTTCCTTTTTTTTTTTTCTCAGAATGGCCAATATTTCGTTAGAGAAAAGAAATTGGGGTGGAGGTGTGGGGTTACATGGCCATGAATTAAACTAATAAAAACAGCTTAATTAGATCATGTTAGATGTTTTGTTGTTTGTGGTTAGGATGTCATTATTAGTTGATAATATGTTTGGCACCATAATTATATGTTAATTCACTTTAGGAACTACCGATTCTTGGGTTTCTTTTTCTTTATGGGCTTGTGTTTGATCCGCTGGCTATCACTAGGACCCTAGTAGCCAAAAGAAAAATCTCAAGATTTTAAGCTATTTGACAGCTGCTCCGAAAATAATAATAATAATAATAATAATAAATAAAAATAAATAAATTATTTAAGCTGCTACCAACGTGGTTGAAGTTATTCTTGCCAAAGTCCAATCTTTCCTTTTTTAACTTGATTTTTTGAAGATTTTGTCACATTTGTATATTGTGCTATTTTGATATAATTATGAGAGAATTAATTTGTTGATCAAATTCAACACTATCTGGTATTAATATTTATGTTGCTATCAATATATACAAGTACTGTTAGATGTGGCTAACTGGGCTAGCTCAGTTGGTCCAAGGCTTTAGGGATGTGTGTGTAAGTTTAGGGGGTCAAGGGTTCAAGCCTTGGTAGTGTGTGTGTGTGTGATATTTTCTTTTAAATTTGTAGTAAGTGGTGGTCATTAGTTAAACCCCACTTTAAAAAAAAAAGTACTATTAAATGTATGGAGCCCAATTATACTAACGAAAATACACTAAATATTATTTTTATAATTTTTATTATATTCATCACAGTGAAAACCTATAATAGATGAAAATGAATGCCGCTTTCACATTGATACTACATCATTATAAGTCAGTGTGTTTGCTTGTTTTTGTTTTATGTTTATTTCTTGTTGGTAATAAAAGATTAGTTAACAAGTATCATGAATATATAATAATGATGGTCCTGAATTATACTTATTATATCACTTTACCTTCTAAATTTTCAACTTACATAATATGGCCCTTGAATTATGTAATTGTTATAACAATGATTCCTTTGTCATATATGGTTAGTTTTTAAACAGAAAATATTCATGGACAAAGTATATAATTGAGCAGTATTTACTTCTATGAGTCAAAATCTTGTTTTTAGCCATAATTACTAAACTGTGCGCTTTATACAGTATTTATTTATGTTAAAAAGTTAACAGTTTGTAAAAAAAAATGATCATTACTGTAATAATTGCACAAATCTTGGTAATCTACTGTGTAAGTTAAAAAATCAAAATCTCATTCTTGACCACAATTATTAAACTGTGTGCTTTGTAATGACTTATTTCTATTAAATATTTAACAGGTTGTGACAAAAGGATCATTATTGTAGTAATTATATAATTCAAAGACCATTATTATATAAATTGAAAATTCATGAAGCAAAGTGGTACAATAGGTATAATTAAAGGCTATTAATATCGTTAACCCTAAAAAGTTTTATACGTAGGAGATATATATTAGTAATTGTATATCGCATTGCACTTGTCTTATCCTTAGTGGTATAAAAGTTGGGTGTCTAATATCATTCCTACCTTTTTTTTGCTGGGTAATATTATTCCTACTTAATTTTGCATTAAAAGTTATTCAAATCTACTGTAAACCAAAAAGAATAATAATAATGATAATAATTTCACAAATGATCCTTCAATTATAGATGTTTTAATATTTTGGTCCCTATATTTTCAACTTAGATAGCATGAATCGTACATACTTGAACTGTACATACCTGAAATTTGATATGTTGCACCATTGTTTTTTTACTGAGGTTTTATTAGATTTAAAGAGTATACGGTATACAAAAGCCATAATTCATGGGCCATAAATAAAAATGACCATTGTTTTGGTTTTCATATGCTAACCAAAAAAAAAAAAAATCCAAACACAACTAATGTTAATATCCCTTCAAGGACTTTACATTCAAAATAATATTGAGCTTTTTATACCTCAAAATTGAAATAATTAAAAATAAATAAATAAATAAATTGAGCTTTTTAATGTTTATTAAAAAGAACGAAAGGTTGATTTTACTAATAGCCCCTGAATTATGTTTTTTTTCCCCCCACAACTTTGACGCTCGAACTCATATAGATGTTTTCATTTTTTTTTTTTTTAAAAGTGGGGCTTAACTAATGACTACCACTTACTACAAATTAAAGGAAAATAACACACACACACACTACCAAGGTTTGAACCCCTGACCCCGCCAAACACACACACACAACCCTCAAATCTTGGACCAACTGAGCTAGCCCCAGTTGGCTGATATAGATGTTTTCATTATTTATGAGTTGAGCAACAAGTGTTTTGAATTTCATAATTTTTTAACTTAATGGCCAACAATGCAAAAATAATATAGTTCAGGGTAACATACTATTTAAGTTAAAAATTCATGGTTTAAAGTAGCATAATATAGTTTAGGAATCATTATAAAATTAACTCAAAATCACCCTACTCAAAGGTGAAAGCTAGGCCATAATATATTTATTTGTTATTTTATAATATTCTGAAAATTTTACAAGCGGGAAAAAAAAAAGGCTATATGGGGCTGTTGAGGCTCAAGTGCACGTCAAAGGAAAGAAAAGCGTACGACTCAGGCTTCCGTCTGCAACAACTCTCCCTCCCTCTCTCTCTCTCTCTCTCTCTCTCTCTCTCACAGTCTCAGACAAGACGCTATCTTTTATGACTTTCCACTTACCACACTCAAAGTCAGCCTACTGCTTCATCCACTCGCTGTCTATCGCGCGTCAAACTCAATGCCCCATGTGTCTACGAATCACCACCCTGATCTCGCGCGTGCAAAGGAGTGACTGTCGGATTCACGTGGGGAAGAATACCCCTTCTTCCACTCTAATTGTGATTGTTTTTTTCTAATTATCTTGTTTTATCTCCTGGCCAGGGCCATGGCCCATGGCTGGCTGCTTGTCCTTTCGCCTATTTGATTTCTTTTTTTTTTTTAATATTTTCGTTAACAAAATTTAACTAAAGGAAAAAAAAAAAAAGAAAAAAAAAAGAGAGTAAAAACAAAAATAAAAACAAAATAAAATTACTATTTTATAATCTGGTTTTTCATCTAAATTTTCATGAAAAGCTTAGTAAGTTATGTATTATGCTCTGCCGATTTTTCGTTTTCATTTTTTTTGCTAATATGTGAGCTAGGAACTGATTAAATACTAATAACGGCTATCACCCATGTATTTTTAACAATCAAATTAAAATTTCATTCATCAAATAAATAGTTCGATAAAATGATTCACTCGATATAAAAATCAAAATACAAATAACTTATTACGGTAAATGAATAATTGACAAAATTATTGTATTCGACTAACAATCAGGAAGGAAAAATAAAACACAACAAATGGTACAAGTAGAATTTTATGAGAGATTTTTTTTCGCACTTTAAAATTACTATCTGCCGAGAAAGTTGGTTCCTCCGAGTTGACAAATTTTTTGTAGAAATTGAATCTTGAACTGTATAAATCTTCAAGATTTTGATCACAAAAGTCTCAAATCTAAAACATAACCATGGTGAACCACACAAAAATAAAGAAAACAAACGCAACTCACACAAATCTAAGATGGAACAAAATGAACATAGAAATAAATCTAGGGTGATATATATTCCTTCATACCTAGGAAAAGATTATTGGGAGGAAAAAACAAACTCCCATGGAATAGGAAGATTTGGATCTCCCTTAGAGTAGTGAAAATCTTCAATATATATGAGTTACAGAAATAAGGAAGATAATTTCTTCATAAAAAGATTGGTTACAATTTTCTGATATCTTTACGATAATCATCAATTTTGATACATTTTATTGGAATATTGAAAATATCATAAAATAACTTTGTATTTTATTTTATTTTTTTGAAAAAATCTCTAGTGATTTTGAAAATGTAAGAAAATCCCTTGGATTTGATTTTATAATTATAGAAAGCTTTGAATCTAATGTGAGTTAAACTGGATAAGTGATGGAAAATAATAAAATTAACTTTAGGACTTGTTTAGCTACAGTGGTGTAATAGTAATAGTAATAATAATAGTAATCAGAATGAAATGAAAAATAAATAGTAATGTAATTATGTTGTTTAGTTAAAGTGGTGGAATCAATGGCTGAATGAATATTATTATATTTGGTTAACTGTAAAAATGAATAGAATTAGTTGAATAATGACAAAAATAACCTTAAGCTTAAAATGAATATTTAATATGTACGCTTGTAATTATAAAATCCTAATAATATTAATCATCAATTTTGATACACAATATAATGTAATGTATTAAATGCTTGGAAAAATACTGAACATAAGATGGGCTGGATGACCACCATGTAAGAACAGCTTGGTACTATGAAATAATTTTTTTATAAACATAATTGCCGTAGTATTTATTACAGACTAATCACAAGCCTTCGGTTGTGTGGCCAAGACTCATCTTAGAGAAGCATAACTTGACAGGTTCAATTCTCACTTTCATCTTTCACCTACTTATTTGTAACAAATGTACAAAAAAAAAATAGTATTTATTACAGACTACTATTTTTTTGACTTAAGAGCTATCATTAAGGAGTACTAAGTATTAAATAATTCGTCATGCTATAGCATATGGTGCAAATTAAAGTACTTCTTAGCTAGCTAGTAGTCATGAGTGTAGCACTACTTAGAGGCTCTCTCTTGTCAAATCTATATTGGATAGTTGACAGATTTAAAAAAAGCCATATTTTGGCCATAGCAAGAAGTGAGATTTCATATCGTGTGTTTACTTTAATCTTTCAATTGGTTTGGGAAGAAGTGAGAAATTTGCTGATAACACTAATGAAATGGTTGTAAGTAGAGTAGTACTAGATCATGTAATCGTTGACGGTGCATCGGAGCTTTTATGTTATAAACTACCGCATTGAGTTAAAGATATATGGTGAAAATTAACTCTTGATAATGAATAATTTTACTCATAGATAGTCCATTACTGATAATTGCATGTATTAAAGTTATTCTACAGTTCTATCCGTATATAATTCACCAAACAATACCGTTTATGTTAACATGTTAGGATTCTTTTTATTTTAATTTAATGTAAACAATCTAGAAAACAAAAATAACAAGAACGTGAGTGAGTACTACATAGGACATATACAAATACCGGGTCAAATCATACAAGACACTGCCAATGAAACATTAATTCGTTGTTGAATAATGACAAATTTTGGCAAATTATTACTTTTGGCAATGAGGCAAAAGAAGCGTACATACCCAACAAAGTCCTTGCTAGTTTCTCCAATTTCCCTAATAATACTAAAGTATACAAAACTATATTAATTACATAGGGGTTCTATTTGTTTCTTAATGACAGAACACAAGTACAGAATATAGTGTCAAAAATTTCTACGTTAACTCTTTTTTGGGCTCTTTTTCTTAAGGTGTATCTCAAATGCACTAAATTTTAAAGAATCAAATAATTTAAGAAAAGGTATATCCAAATTCAAAAGTGGATTTGACGTACAGTAGTAGTAGCCACTTGAATTAAGACAAAAAGGAAGAAAAAATCTTAGGTGGCGTTTGGTCTCAGAATAGAATTAGAATCGTGATGAGAATCGTAATAGAATGAAATTAGAATAAGAATAAGAATGATATTTTATTGTTTGGTTGAAAATAGGAATCAATATTAAAAGAAGAATTTACTTTGTTTGATTAGACATTGAAATGAAATGAAATCAGTGATATATTGACTAAAATACCCATACTTCTAGAAATTTTTATATTTTTTTGGTTAACTATGTGTACATTTATATTTACCAATATATAATTTTATTGGGAAAAAATTATAATTTATTTTTAATTATTTAATAATGTTAAATAATTAATTTATATTATTAAAATCAAAGTAGACAAAAATTATACTATGTTAAATATGTTTATTTAACTCTTAAATAAATAAAAAAAGTGATAGTTGGGTAACTATTATTATTTTTTTTTACACAAGTTGGATAACTATTATTAAAACCTATATACATGTATTAATAAAAAGTAATAGTAGGCTAATGATGAGTGAGGGCACGAGAGGCAAAGTTTTAGGACAAAAAGAGTAATTTCATCTTTTTCACTTGATTCATTAGAAATATTTGTGTAATCCCAAATATAGCAAGTGGTGGAATTATAATTACAAATGAAGTAGAATTCTTTGCTCTAAATTTCAAACTAAACATTAGAACGAGCCTTTTACTGGAACAACCTTTCTATTCCAAGGCCTACTAGAACCAAACATGACCTCATAGTTCTTTCTAAATTACTTGTTAAAATATATAAACAATGGTATCATAACTTATATAAATATTCAATATAATGTTTATATAAAGAGAAAGAGATATATAGATGAGTAAAAACTCTATTTAAGTAAAAGCAAACAATGGTATCATAACTTACATAAATATTCAATATAATTTTTATACAGAGACAGAGAGAGAGATATAGATGAGTAAAAACTCTATTTAACTAAAAGCAATGGATAACAGTAAGTGTGTGGCTCAGTGTTCTGATATCTTTCCAGTTTCCAGCACAGTGACTTTATTTTGGCTTCTATAAGGGGTTGTTTTCGTGGGCCCGGCTTGGTGTGTGTGCCATTGCATTGCTCTGCCCGCCAACGAAACGCACCGAAAGCAAAAATATTTACCCCAAAACCGGTACTACTTGGCAATTTACACGTGGCACCACTAGATCACTCTAATCGGACGGTGTTTTCAGCACAATTTTAACCCTTTTTTTTATACGTATTTTTAATTTTAATTTCCTTTTTCTTTCTTTATTTTTTTTTGGGCAAAAAAGGACAAGCGTGAAACCCACTCTGCTGAAAATTCAATCCTCTCTCTCCCTCCCTCTCTTCTCTCTCTCTCTCTCTCTCTCTCTCTCTGCTTTCACCTTCTCTCTTTAGTCCACTCACTGCACGCCCCAGTAGAAAATAAAAAGAGACTCAGCTCGAGAGACCTAGAGAGAGAAAGTGAGAGAGATGATGGGTGTAACAACAATGAGCTTTTCCTCTGTATAACACAAAAAAACAGAGAGAAAGAGCTCTGAAAGCCTCTTCTTTGAACAAGAAAATGGCTATGAAACCAAATGAATCACATGACCACCAAGAAGAAGAAGAAGAGCGCCAAAACCCTTCTCTAACTTTGCTTGATACTACTCTCTACTGTGAGGAAGAGAAGTGGGAGGAAGAAGAAGAAGAAGAAGAAGAGAGTGAGATTTATAGCAGGAATGATAATAACGATAACAACCCTTCTCTGTTTCCCTTGCTCTTGTTGGAACAAGACCTGTTTTGGGAAGACGAAGAGCTTAACTCACTTTTCTCCAGAGAAGAGCAGCAAAAGAAAGAAGCCCATTATCTGGATTTGGAAGGAGAGTCTCACTCCTCTTCTTCTATCCATTTGGCTCGGCGTGAGGCTGTGGATTGGGTTCTAAAAGTCAATGCCCATTATGGATTCACGGCTCTCACTGCGGTTTTAGCCATTAACTATTTGGACAGGTTCCTCTCAAGCCTAAGTTTTCAGAGAGATAAGCCATGGATGATTCAGCTCGTGGCTGTAACCTGTCTCTCTTTGGCTGCAAAAGTTGAAGAAACCCAAGTGCCTCTTCTTCTGGATCTCCAAGTACGTTCAAAACTTGTATGTTCTAATCATCATTTTGCTCCATTTTTGGACTCTCTTTTAAAAATCTGAAATCTGGGTTTTGTTTTTTTACAGGTGAAAGATACGAAATACGTGTTTGAAGCCAAAACGATTCAAAGAATGGAGCTTTTAGTGCTCTCTACTCTCAAATGGAAGATGCACCCAGTGACACCTCTTTCCTTTCTTGACCATATCATAAGGAGGCTTGGACTGAGAACCCATATCCATTGGGAGTTTCTCAGGCGCTGTGAACGTCTTCTCCTCTCTGTAGTCTCCGGTAAGCAATAGAACTCTTTAACGGTTCCTTCATTCCCTCAATCCCCAGAGATAAAGATTTGGATTTTTCGATAACAACATGAAATGTTCTGAGTCAGAATTCTCATCATTTTTCCTTATACGTTTCTTTTATTGACTCCTTTAGATTCAAGGTTCATCGGTCACCTTCCTTCTGCATTGGCTACCACTACAATGATGCGAGTTATTGACAATATTGAGCCTTGTAATGCCATTGAATACAAAAACCAGCTTCTGGGTGTTCTTAGACTAAGTAAGGTTCGTTAATGGCTCTTTTTAAAAATTTTGTTCTTACTTCTTACTCATCATTAAGTGCTCATATTTGATTGAGTCAAACCGTTTTCACTAATGAACGTAAGACTTTTATCCTAAACTTATCATTTGGTCCTCATTATCTTTCTGGGTTTTTCATCATATACCAGGAAAAAGTTGAGAAATGCTACAATCTCATAACGGAGCTATCCAACGGCTATGATTACGCCTACAATAACCCACTTAAGCGCAAGAACGAGCTAGTTCCTAGCAGCCCAAGTGGCGTTATCGACGCGATTTTCAGTTCCGATAGCTCAAACGATTCGTGGTCCGTTGGATCATCATCATCATCATCATCATCAGTATGTTGTTCTCCTCAGGGGCCTCTGTTCAAGAAAGTGAGAGCTGAGGAAGACAACAACCAGATGAGATTGCCTTCGGCTCTTAGCCGCGTCTTTGTTGACATTGTTGGCAGCCCTCCTTAAAAACGTTGTCGTTTCATCATTTTAATCTATAATTTAAGGGGGGAAAAAGACAAAAAAAAAAAAAAAACAATAAAGACTCCATATTTAATCATGGTAATATCTCATTTTGGTGCATGGGCATATTGAATGTTCTTCTCCACCTCTCATCTCTGCTATGATTTTCCAACAATGTCCATGCTTGGAGGAGAGTTAGAGCTACGGTGATGGGTGGCATTTTATTAGAAGAGGAGGGACAAAAGAGGCAACATATGAAAAGAAGAACATTTGTGCATAAAAGAAAAAGGTCCACTTCTCTTGTATATTGATAATGGTTTCGGGCAAACTCTATTTCAAATTTCAATCCTTTGAGGAGAGATCAGTCTCTTTCGGACTATATTTTTATTTGGACACATTATTTATGTCATAAATAAATTCAAAACAATTTTTTATCTTTATTTTATGTATATACATATATATATATTAATTCATATTCTTAATTTGGTTAAACTAACCTATTTAGATAATAATAGTTGTATTTTATATTATTTTTGTTTTAGATTGTTGGAAGGGTTCGTGTTTTTTTGTTGGCATGTGAAGAGAAAAACAAGTTGTCGGGGAGTGGGGTTTGAGGGGATTTGGTTTGAAGGAGACTTATTGATTGGGGGGTTTGACCTCGTTCCTAGAGCCACTCTCCCCTATGTTGGAACTGACCGTAGTCCCTTTGTCTAACCTAATCCCTCTTTACCTAAAAAAAAAAAGAAAACCACCATCATCTTCATCTATTCCTATTTCTTCTTAGATTTTCTATACTCCTTTTTGGCTTCTACCGTAGACCCTCTATAATCCATACCTATCTTTAGGAATTAGTCTTTCCATTTTTTTTTCTCTTTTGTTTTTTGGTGTGAAAATAAAGCCTTTCACTTTGTTCAATGAGGCATTAACTCTTCTTTTCTCTTTTTCTTTTTCATTATAAAATAAATTGCATCATAGGAAAATTTATTCTACAAAATAGAGATAAGTCTGTGGCATAAATATATCTACTACTAAAGTTAAATTTAACAGTTTAGCAATCATCTAATGTTCATTCCTTCGTTATAATATTTTTTTTTTTGAAAATAATATCTGCCGGTCAGACTCGATTTAACGGAGATTCGATCTAATGGTTTAAAAGGAAAAAATTCTGCTAATACATCCAAAAATTGAGCTCTATCACATAATTCTCAGTGAAAAATACTCTACTTAAGTAAATATTTAGCATTGACCAATTTTAGTTTAATTTTATCAATTTGCACATTGTATGATCATATTTTTATCTAATTTTATCACATTTGCATACAATTTGATTATGATTAATCTTGTATGTACAGTTTTGCTTGTTAGCTTGATTACTCTAGAATGAGAATTCGTAAAAGTTTGGGGCATGATAATTTTGTCATAAGTAAAATGAAAGTTGAAGTGCAATTTAAAATGGTATATTGACACTGTTGAAATAGATAATTAGATTATTTTTTTCTTTAAATCCATCCTTTGAAAAGATTAATCCATTGTATCCTAAGGTGAAAAATTTTTATCTCAAAAGGGTTAATACTAATTTGAAATGCATGTGCTTTCACATGGCGATTGCTGTGTGAGGTCAAATATGTTTGGAAGCATCTTATATACAAATTTTTAATTGTTGTTGGATTTAATTAATTACTCCGTGCTTGGCTTGGCTTCAAAAACAGTAAGTGTGGATAATATTTATATAAGGCAGGTTACCTCGATTGTCATTCTTCCAAAGTCTTTTTGTACTTCTCGCTGTAAAGCATATATTTATAATATTAAATATATACTGTGTATGAATTCGTTATTTATTCTTACAAGAATGCGTCTGCTACCGCTGGTGTTCTATTTTCTTTTATTATTCAGTGGAAGAGATTTTATTATATGATTAAGCAAAGACATTTTGGGGTCAAACACGTCGTTGTCCAAATCCTCCTACTCTAATAAGGCCTTTGTTTTCTGTAGTAGGTAATTTTTTTTTTGGCTTTTTACTTTTTCTTTAACAAAAATCTTTTACTTGAAATTATGGATATATATATATTTATATGTTTATAATTTCGCTTTTAATTAGGATTCTCTTCCTCTAGATTTCTTTTTCCTCTTCTTTTTTTTTTCTGTTAATCTACTTCTTATTTGAAATAATTGCACTCAAAGACGGAATAATTTTTATTTTTTATGTTTTCGCTTATATAAAAACAAATAATATTATTGTTAATCTACCCATATTACTCACCTTGTATTGCAATTTGCAAGTTTCAGTTAAGAACAATCATATCATGCACTGGATAGAACATTTTACTTGATATATAACCAGCTAGCTTTTTAAATCTGATGCAATGCGAGAATTTATTTAAAAGTAGTGTTAAGGACTCCAAAACTTCATCCAATTTCTTGTGGTTATGACAATTTTCTACACAAGAATAATAATTATTTTTATTCCAATGGTATGGTTATTCCACTTTGAAATAATATGTTATGTAACACTAACCGCATCAATGGATTAAAAAAAATTAATTGGCATATACATTTGATACTTAAAGTTTATGTTTAGTATTATATTACTCCTTATTTAATTCCACATGTCTCATTTGTATTATCTATCGGATTAGACCAACTCAAAAACATGCAAATCCATAATCTTTTCGAGGTAAAGTAATGTGAAAGTTGGTGATACCCCATTTGTACTGCCACATAAAGTTTAAATTCTCTTGGCCATTCCTTTGCGTGGAGATTCATTATGCTCATTTTAGTGGATTCTTGAATAGGGCATGCTTCACCTTGACCCTATTGTTTGTTCTCTTTGTTTTTTGGTTTTTTTTTTTGGATAACAATAAAAGAAAAGTTTATTTTGCTTTTTTCACGTGTTATATGCTAATATATTATTTTTATGAAATCGATGAAAGCACACAGTACATGCAAATGCAAGCACTGAAGAAATTAAAACTTTTCCAAGCCAAAGGGAAAAAAAAAAGGAAAAGGAAAAAAGCAAAAAGAAAGAATTTCCACTCTCTACCTTCATGCAACTAAGCTCCGAAAATGGGTATTTTTCCTTGCCCATATTTGGGATTGCAATAGTGGCGGGTGTGACCAAAAATAAAGATCATTAATTGTCAAAACGTGTACTTTAAATAATTTTGCTAATTATTATTCTCATTACATTTCTGTCATTGTTCATAATTAATGGCCTCGATGACTTGTATATATTATGTCATTTTAACCAAATGAAAGTAAAAGTCTTCGCACAAAAGAAAAGAAGGAAGGAGATAGAGAGAGATTTTTGGGTTTTATGGTTTTGGTGGTAATTTGATAGAGCATTCACACTCAACCGATAAAAGGCAAAAAGGCAAAAGGTGGGGTGATTTTGAATTTGGGAGACAAAATCTTTGATTTTGGGAAGATTGTCTTTGGTCTTTTTTTTTTTTAAATTAATTATTTAATTTCTATTTTGTTTCTCTACTTTAAGGTTAGTAGACTACAGATGGTAGTCGATGCATGCTATGCTAGTGATCATGATTCATGAGAGAGAGAGAGAGAGAGAGAGAGAGAGAGAGAGAGAGGTGTTTTTTCAAAGGGAAACAGCTTGCCACCAAAGACCAAAATCCATATATGAGGTCAGTTTGTCCCCACACCAATAATTGTAGAATAATATGATGGCTTGGGGGCTTTGGCTTGGTGATCTTAAAAAGAAATAAAGATAAAAAAAATAAAATAAAACTTTCTTTTTTGACCTAGTCCTTCTTTTCCTTCCTCTCTTATTCCCCATTCTTGCTTTTCTTCATTAAATAAAATCACATGAGTATTTCAAATTTGGATCAGAATACCCCCTCTTCTCTGAGTAAATTTTCTTCTTCTCCTTTTCTCGCTTACAGCTGTAAAGTCCAAAGGACAACAAAACAGAGAGAGAGAAAGGACCATACAAGCATGTGGGTCCCCCCCTCTCTCTCTCTCTAGCTCAAGTTCAAGGCAGAGAAGGGAGTTTGTTCTTTGTAGAAGTTGGAAACAACTTCCTAAGGCAGTTCTCACTACTCCGAGCCAACGAAACTGATACCATTTTTTTTTTCTTTTTTAAAAGCTTATATACTATAGTATAGCCACTGTGGTCTTTATATATACCAATTTATGAGACATGAATTGATACGTTCCAGCAAAAGAAAAAAAAAATTGTTTCTTTTTAGAGCTATAGTAAGCTACTAGTATTGACACTGTAATCTTTATCAGTTAGGTAATCGACGTTTCTTTTGAGTTTTGACTGAGGGCACTCATATATATACATCGTCACTAGTATTGTTGTAACACACAGTAACACCAACATACTTGAGTGTTGGAAGTTGGAATACATTTCTCCAAAAAGACGAAAAAAAAAATGGAGCAAATTATAAATTCCAAGCTGTATTTCTTGCTTACTTTGTTTAGGGACTATATGAATATACTATGGAGGCTAATAAAATTTAATATAAATTTCCTCAACATACTGTCACTAGTGTATGAGAACGGCCAACATTTTCTCGAACTTTCCTACATGCGTATATATGTCGAGGAAAATGAAATATAATCATGTAATAATATGAGGTCGCTATATAATAAGATCTCAAATTTTGTTATGTATTCGTTCTATTAAATGGCCACATGTGATGTATATCACTAGTAGTACTGTCATATAGCAATAGATCATGCTAACTAGACCAATATTGCTGTTAATGTTTACTAGTTTAATAAGAAAAAAAAGAAGAAGATGAAATTTTAAAACTAATCGAACAATATGAAATTTTCTTATGTAAAAATTTATTTAATATTACTGGACCAGAGAGTGATGATTTAGATATATATATTTACTTTATATACAGGAATTGGACAATTAAAAATTTGGATGCCAACCAAATCTTTGTTATATTTTTACCTAGACTTACAACTTAACTATGATTATATACTCAACTATGATTATAAATCTATAGTTATGTCTACTTTTAATTAAGGAGCAGAGGATTTGAAACGTGCGCATGCTAGGCCCGTTAACCACAATGAAACCTATAATTTCTTGTAAAATAGTAACGTTATATATCTACATTTGTGATTATCATCCCCACGTAATAATGCTTAATCAATCCCATTCATAGTTTTACCTGTCAATTACGAAACAAATTATTACAAAACATTTATGCAGTTTTATATACGGATAACAGGCTAGCTAGTTGTGTAAATTTCATAGATAACACACATATTAATGATACTGATCATTTCTCGTATATAAAACACTTTCATTGACCATCAAATTTATATAACATAGATGGGTTATTTTAAACTTGATATAGTAGATAATCTCTTCTTCATGACATTCACACTTATATAATATATATATATATATATATATATACCTTACAAGGTAACAATCACATTAATATCCTTAGCGAACAATATACATGCACACATATAGACATAACAAGGCACATATATATATATTGAATATCTCTTCTCTCTCTCTCTACATATATACATATATGGTCCCCAGCAAAAGAGTCGAAGCAGCGGCTTCAGGGGGCTGTGACGATGCCATATGCAGCCCAATGGCCCCCCATGGCCAGTCCCACCCAACCCCAAAGCAGTGTCATATAGCCTGTGCTGCACAAATTTGCACATCCAATGCGTGAACCATATTATTGTGCCAAAGCCAAACTCCTTAGTCCTTCCCCATCTCTCTATCTTTCTCTTACCAACATTTAAATATTGACACTACCCAATCGGTATCCGATGTGTTTTTTTCTCTCTTCCCAGTGGTCACAATCTTATGAAGATGCCAAAAGCTCAAACCTATTAGCCCGGCCCCCGGGCCCAACCTCATATAAATATACACACAAATGAAAGTATTCTAAAAAATTCATGCAAATAGGAAAATTTTAAGTTATAGGTTACACCCTGTAATGTTTTCTTATCACAAGTCGCTATATGATAAATAATGTACGTACGTGTGTTGTCTGTGGGCCAAACTTTCGGTACATGAAATCTAATGCCTCAATCTTTATCTTTTGCAAGTCATCTTTCGAGCTTAATTATACGAGATTGTAATAATAAGCTGCTTATATTGCTTTAGTAAGTATGAGAGTTGTATGGATTAAACCCTAATTCAAATTATGAGAGCAGTAATAATATATAGAAAATAAGCAAGTCATACCCAAATTTATAGTGATACATTCTGAATGTTAGAGTCATGTACAATTTTTCGTTGTGGGATTTCTCGCATCTCTCTACTCTCTAAGAAGAATCCAAGTTAACATCAATATTAAAATAAAAAAGTATCGTGTCATACATATTTTTATATAAGCGCATGATAATATCAAGTATTAGTATATCTATGTAATACCTAGTAGGTTCGTTACTTAGAAAATTTAAAAACAATCCAATCAAGAAAAGTTGCATATAGGGTCCAAATTAATATGAACAATATGTTGCTGTTGAGAGAATCAGGCTGGTCTAGATAATGCGACCGAGCTCAACAAACATACTAAATGAACTGAGCTCAAGTTGTTGGTCACCGCTGGTTTTGCTTTGCAACATTTGTTAACTTGCCATAAATAACCCTGTTCTGGAAAGCCATAAATAATGGAAGTTCATAAAAGCTTACAAAATTGTTAAAGGGAAAATAAAAAAAGTGCCTCTGGTGGAACCTTTAATACTCTATTCAATGAGCTCGAAGTAACTATCTATCCAACCATATGTGTACAATATGTATTATACGTACATAGTTCGAGATATACTGAATGGAATTTAGATGTTTAAAAGGGGAATGGAAAAATAGCATTCAATATTATATGGAATTTATGGCAGAGACCCTTTGGTTATGTCTTGGTTGTGGTCCTCGAGTTGGGTTTTAATTGTTGGTGTGAGTAATTAAATACATGGACCTCTAACTAAAATCAATGTTGTTTATATATATATATCTCTCCTTTAAGAAGAAGAGAAAATTTATTCATTAGAAGCCAAATAAGGGCCCTCCTTTTTTGGCTCAAGAGTCCCTTTTAGAGGCCAGAAGAAAAGGACAAGAGCAGTTTTAGGTGCTTTCAGGGAGGGGTCAGGCATGGGATGTCCTAAATCTGAGAAACTTGGCTGCCATACTGCTAGCATGTCTGGCTACTCAGACAAAGATTTGGGTATCTTTTCACAGAATCACAGGGCTAGAGTGATTCAATTCCTATCTTTGGAGAAACATTTTCTTTTCATTGGCTGTAGAAAGTCTTAGGCACTGGGTTAGGTGGCAATTCATCGATTTTAGAAAAAGTAAAATTTTAATTGTTACTTATCTGTAATACAAATATTATGACAGATTATAACTTACAAGACTAAAGGCTAATTCTTGAACCTACATTCTTCATTTTCTTACCAATCACATGTATTGTATTTTGCTATTTATTGAAGTTATTCTACTTTTTGCTATTTATTGAATTAATTCTAAGTGAGTTTCATTACAGGGCTTATTGTAATTGATGAAGATTGTGATAGATCAAATTAAAGACGGTGTAGAGATTGATGTATTACAGACTAATTTTTAAACCTAAATATATTATTTTCTTACCAATCACATGTAACGCATTTTGCTATTCATTGAAGTGATTCTACTTTTTGCTATTCATTGAAGTGATTCTACAGGAGTTTCATTATAAGACTCATTTTAATTGATGAAGATTGTGATATATCAAATTAAAGATGGAATGGAGGCTGAAGTATTGAGATAATCCTATAAAATTCAAACTTCTTATAACCTTTACAAGTGTGAAGATACAAATTTTAAGAGTCAATCTAGATTAAAATTATAAAGTCATGTGGTGGTGAGTTGAACTTCATCTTTGAATAAAATTACGCATATCTTATATGAGGTCCACTAGTAATTAATATTGGCAATAATTGGGTCCACATGGAATAAATTGAAAGCGAAAAACCTCTTCAGGACTTTATTTTTGGTCCCAACATCTTAGTTAAAGAACATTAAAGATGGACAAAAAAAAGGATGAAACTTCTTTACCAATACCAACCCGAAATAAATAAATAAAATGGAAAAAATATAAAAGATGAGAAAGGGTATGGGATATCCACAGTTTTGAATGTACATTAATAATGCCACTGCTTGCCCATTGAAGATCATATTATTGCTTAGGTAGACATGTTCACGAGTCCAACAAATCATGTCCAGATAAATGAGAAGAAAAGAACTTACGGAATATATGTATATCCGTATCAAAGATGATAAGTAATTAATATGGCCAAAAAAAACTTTTTGAATCCTTGAAAAAAGAAACATATTCAATGTGAGCATATAAATTTATCATTTCCCGGGAAATGAAAAAAAGAGAGATTATTGAAGATGAGACAAAACTGAAATTTGAAAGGACTTATATAATGTGCAGGAAAAAAAAAAGGAGAAAAATTTAATTAAATTGTTGCATTCCCATTTTCCTTTCATATTGAATAACTGGTCTATAATTTCTCTTAGAAGTCTTGAGCAAATAAAATTAAAGGCTGAGATTATTTTTTTCAATGCGGATGTCTATAAAATATCACACTATTTCCTTCCTCTCCTTGTGAGGGAAGTGCTACTAATATTGATATCTTTCCAATGGTTTACTTACTTCATTAATGATAGTTTACATCCTGCTTTTTTTTTTTTTTTTTTTTTAAAGTGTACTTGTTTACATGCTTTTTCACGAGGGGAAATAAAACAAAATTATACCAAGAAAAAGCAAAAGTTTATAGCTACCCTCTAACAAATAAGTCAAAACTCATTCACTGGGCCCCACACAGCAAAAAGGATTTACATTCCAAAATATTACATGCAAAGATTGGATCGCCTCTCGGAATCAACATCAAGAGCCCATTTCCCATTAGCCATTCCTGTTTTGGCTGAAAGCATTTTATAGGGTAAACAAAGATATAGACGATAGTGACATAACTATGTTAATGTTTCCAAACATCTGACACCACATGTAGTTTTGAGAACCGTTAAAAAAAAAAAAACCCCCAAGATATTTGTTTTAATTGATTGTGAAATAAAAAGGGAAAAAATAGTTTATTTGGGAAATTTATTGGGAATTAACTTCAAGGTACTACTCTTATGGAAGCAAGCAAGCAAACAAGCAAAAAAAGGTTCTTGAGCATTGACAACTATGATAAGGGTCCTACAAAGATAGGGATCCCGTGACTCTATTCATAATAGTACACACCATTGACCCCCCACTCCCTGATTATCAAAGTGTGAGCCCAAAAGAGGTAATTTGTAGGGAACTCTGCAGTTTATTGCACGTAGTTTCAACTTTCTCGTTCAATTGAGTCAATGGAAATGTAAATAATATTGGGTTTCAATTTTCCTTTTAGCCCCTCGGAGGGGGATGGTTTATTTCATGAAATTTAAGTTGTTAACTCATAGATTAATTGCCTCTATCTCTCAATTTAAGGGGATTAATTGCCTGTTTTTATGTAGTTTTGCATAGTAAATAGATTAAAGAGTTAACATTACACTTTTATCAGAGCAGCGTGAGAAAATGTGGTAAAAGTAAAGATAGTTTTGGCTCAATATGTTGGGATTGGATGCTCTAGAAACTGAGATAAGAAGTCTAAAACTGCAAACAATAAATATCAGCTAAGTGGTAGAATAAAGAAGCTGAAATACAGCCAATGGAAACTCCAAAACTGAGGCAAAGACAAAGTTGCAGCTTGCAGAGTTGATGTTTCATCATGATTTACAGTTCACCCTTAACAGTATACTACTAAAGCCAAAATGAAAGTTCTTTACTTCTTATTGTGATTCCTCCCTGTAAAGATAAGAAACTATGCAACTTCTATTAAAGAACAAATTTTATTGACAGTATTGTGCTGCTCTAGCAATTCCTTGTAACTTGCTGAAGATTTTCACCAATCGGTAAAGCCTTTTCCTACCTATAGACAAACGCTCCTAAACCCAAACCAGTTCTATTTTGTCACTTATTACAAGTTACAACCTTTTCATTCTGTTCTTAACTGCTGTTGAATTTTATGGCCTCTCGGATTGATCCAAATAAAACAAGCTTACTACCCAGACAAATTGGAAGAAAAAAGCTAATAGTAATATGCAAACAAGGTCTTTTATCTTGGAGAATTACAGCAACGCACACATATTACTATTAATTGTGATTGTGATCCACTTTTCGTCTCTTCTTTTAGGATTAAAATTGTAATCAGTGTGCTTCTATTATAATTAAAGCTTTTTGCTTTGGGTAATGATATTCCTTGAGGAGCTTACATATATATATATGCAAACAAGGAGGGAGAGATAATGACACAAGTTTGCAACTGATGATCTATGACGAAAATGAGCACAAAAATTTTGTAAATACGATCAACCAGGGAAAATCAAAATGTCTACATTGCTAACCAGATGACATAATTGTATCGTACTAAGAGTACCGTGTTCTTGATATGACCATACGATGACCTGATGACAAAATGTCAATATGATGGAATTATTATGGAAGAAACCCAGATTGCAAGGCATGTATACCCAATAGAAACAGATGCAATTCTTTATACTTTAGGCAACATTTACAGCGCATGACTCGCATCAAAATAGCTATAGATGCAAGACATAAAATATGTTGGTTCGTCATTTCTTGCCCACACATGTTTTACATCAAGAAGTGAGACAGCAAGTTCCACAGATAGAATATATGTCTAGCAGGAAACAGATAAACATCAAGGGTACAGTTAAATAACTATATTGCAGTTGATGAAGCATATGAACAAAGTTCCACAAAGCAAACGGAAGTCAGATTTTCCAGAAACCCACAGAAGTCAATCAAAAGCTTGAAGCGACCGGGATCATCCTCCTCGCATGTGTGCACCTAATTCACCAAATTGATCATCAGCTTCTACTGTATCCTCCGATAGGCGTACTGCATCCAGCTTTTGTTTCAGGATTTCAATGGCATTGAGCACTAGCTGAGAAGCTTTTATTGCACCAGTTGATTCAACAGTGAAAATAAAACTATCTTCTTTGGCAGTGATGTCAACAAGCCCAGGCTTCCCCATAGCTTCTGCTTTCTTGATCACTTCATCATCGTAAGTGTAAGCCTCAGCATCGACCACATAAACCTAAAAATAATAAAATAAATAAATAAACATTATAATTAATTTTGTTTCTTCTTTCTCTGGAAAAGCACAATAATTTGTAAGTGAAGCACCACAACTATGACTACAAGATTCAAACAAACTGATCCATCCCAGCGGGCCTGATCAAAACAATTATACACCCTTATGCTAAATGCGCTCAGCCATCCAGAAAGCACGCAACATCCCAGTGGCTCATAGAATATCAGAGTCGAACCATCCTTACCAATCAATTCTCACGTGGCTCATAGAATATCAGAATCGAACCATCCTTACCAATCAATTCTCACATGTCAGGACCCATGATCAAATGAAATTACAACTTATAAGACAATGGGAAACTACAAACTGCCAGTGTGCCCAATGCAGGTAAGATTTTGATGGATCTAAAGGTAAATACTTCTCAACCTTAATAGAGTCATTCACAACAAATAAAGAAGCAAACAAACAAAGAAATGTAATTTGGCAGCCCCACACATTAGAAATGGAAAGCAGGTCTCATTTAATGTAGTAATATATTTCCTGTCCTGACTGGCAGCCCCTGAGTTAGATCATAACCACCAAACCGTATTCAAATTGTAGTTAAAAAGTTTCGTTATCTCATAGCACTAATTTATCCCCTTCGTCCAACTCTTAAAGATTAGCCCCCAAGATAAACAATATATATGTCAGTTTTCAATTCACTAAATCCCCCTTTCAAATGTAAAAATCACCATCTCCAAATAGAATTGGTTTCCTCGATTATTTTCAAGTACATTAGAACTTCAAATTTAAGTCATCCAAATATCGCAAAAATCAGGAAGTGACAACTGTGGTCTTCAAACATGCTTCAATATCTCGTTTCTCAAGTAACCTTAAGCACAATAAAGCCTCTGCAGAATCGTAACTAACAGAACTTCTCCTTTGCAAATGTAGCCCAGATGAGAAGCAGAACCAAAATTTTAACTATAGCACATTTAGAATCAATTCAGCAACGACTAATTACTTTTATCATGAAAAGATGTAATTGACAAACCAATAAAAATATGTACTATTTATCTGCCAGCTCCTCCTTCACTAGGTATAGAAATACTAGTATAAAATTTGAAATGCTATCTTGCAGTTTGAGTATACTTGGCAAGAGCCTTGTGTTTCTTTTGGCAATCAAAACCAATTGGATATTTTTGGTAAGCATTGATGGGGAAAGCCAGAGTAATTTCATAAACGTCAAGAACCAAAAACCGTAAAATATCCACTGGAAGACATTTCCAACAGTTAAAAAAATGCAGAACTATATTCACTTTCTTCTTCTATAGTTCAAATAACAGCTTTTGCAAGAAAATGAGAGGTATGATCACATAAGTAATGGCCAATGCTACATAAAATATCGACCTGTAATAGCTAAGGCCTACTGCCTACAAGAAGCAACAAGATTGAAATTTAACGAGCCACATAATAGCCTTTCTAAACACTACACAACACGCCCTCAAAGACAAGGATTTCCTAAGAAACATAGTAAGTTCGTAACTAATTTTGATAATGTGACAACTACCAATTTCAAAAGCCAGTTAAGACAGATAACCATGAAAATAAAGAAGAAGGCAAGTAACATAAGAAGGTAACCTGATGGGTGTCCGGATCAATCTCAAACACTCTCGTAGGACTACTTTCAACCCAACTTCTTTTTTCCTCAAGTGTCAAAGTTTCCATGAGTTCTTCATTGATTCGGATGTCTGGTTCATACATAAAAGTAACAGTTGCTGCAGGTGACCACTTGGCATGATCCTTGCCAATCCCTTTTCTGGCTATGGCTCTCAGCCTCAGTTCTTGTCCACGGCGTAACTTCACAATGATAATCCCCCTTTAACCACAAGATAACCAATAGACAATGTAAGAATAGTTTTCCCTTACGATCGTAAATCAAACCTTTCCCCAGAAAAAGTGAAAAGTCACCTTACTTATCGAAAAAAAAGGAAGGTTTGGTGATGTAGTCTCACATTTTCTCCATTTAATTTGCACAGAAAACCAAAATTAAAAAAAAAAACACAGGATTCTTAATCGAGCAAAGTGTTTGTTCTTTTCCATTTCCATTCTAAAACAACAATATCTTAGCAAATTACCACACAAAGAAGAACATTCACATTGTAAAATTCAAATATTTAGGGCAACATTAAGTACAAACGAAACCGCCCTTTACGAAAGCCATAACAATCCCAACATTGAAATACACACACACACACACACATATATATATATATTAGAGGGAGAGAGAGAGAGAGAGAGAGAGAGAGAGAGAGAGAAAGAGCAGACAAATACCTCTGCTCAGCGGATTCATCACCGGCGGGATCAGAGAAGTCGACGGGGACGACGGTATGGTCAGGGGTGTAGAGGTCCTTACTGGTGACATCTAGGGTTTGATCAGACATGCACTTGGCGCGGAGGTGGAACTCGACGGAGCAGAACTCGCACTGGCCATCACCATCGCAGGCGTCGCAGTCACGTGAGAAGCGCATGGACATGGCGCGTTCGCTGGTGAGGGGGATGAGGCCAAGGCGGTGGGCGATGAACTCGTCGTTGAGGACGGAGGAGTTGACCTCGATCTCGACTAGGTCGATGGCGATGGTGGGCACCTCGGCGATCATGACGCGGCGCAGCGCGTTGGCCATGCTGGCGTCGGTGTCCCGGAGCTCGAACTTGAGGAAGTCGTCCTTCATTTCCCGGATCTTGATCTTAGGGAGCCTCTGGTACGATTTCCCCTCCATTGTTTTGGTGATGGCGGAACCCTAATGGCTTCGATTCTTTGTCTCTCTCACTCTCACTCTCACTCCCACTCCAACTCCCACTCTCGGCTCTCAATTTGGGGATTTTGAAGAGCAAAGCAGCAGCAGGACTGGAGAGAGCAGGTTTTATTTATGCCTTCACCACCTTCACCGCCCAGTGGTGAGTGAGTGAACTGTGAACCGGTCCTTAAAACCCAAACATAGGGTTTTTGCCATTTCCCAAAGGGAAAACGACGACGTGGCAGTTATCTATACGTCGTTTACAACAGCAATCAGCAAACACTGAAAACGGGGAAAACTTCGTAAATATCCGTTTTCGAAATTATATTTCCATAAATACTCGTTTTTTATTTTTATTTCATAAAAATATATATATATATTTTTATACTCATTTTTGGAGAGATATAAACCACCATTATTTTATACACGAAATGTAGACTGCGGTATACATTTAATGTATAAAATTTATACTGTGGTCTACTTTTTATGAATAAAAATTACACTAAAAATTAGTAGACATTTTAAAATGTATATCATAGGTCAAATTTATAATAAAAAATGTAAGCTGTGGTAAATATTTATATTATAAATATATACTGTTCATATTTTACACATGAAATATGTACCTCATGGATAAAATTTACATTATAAATGTGGACCACTCATATTTTGCCTATGAAATATGGACTATAAAAACGGGTATTTATAAAAAAAAAATTAAAAATGGGTATTTATGAAAATAAATTTTAAAAAGGGTACTAAGCATAAATTTCTCTAAAAACAACGACAATGACATAAAAAATGATATCAACTTGAAACTGGAAAATATTAGAATAATTGGTCATTTCATCCCTCCCCCACTTTTTGCTCTTGGTATGATTTTACCTCTTATGATTGATTTTGAACTTAATTACCAACAATATTATTCCTATTTCACCTCACACTAATATTATTAGAAGACTATCAATTAGTAGAGTCCGAATAGTCTTTATACCATTTAGAATGCTATAACTGATTGGAAAGTTCTTTTTCCCCCCTCTCTCCCCCCCTTTTGGTTGTTGTTTCTTGACTCATAACTTAATGTATGTGTTGCACAAGGTGTAGTATTTTGTGTACACTTGTGATATAACACCTACTACTCATTTTGGATACGAAATTAGGCATCTTCTTATGACATGATTCGAAAAATATTTCAGGTACCAGAAAGTAGAAATAAAAACGGTATTTCGTGTTTGTTTTTTGTTTTTAATAAAGAAAATAAAAATAAAATTAGCCATATAAATCTGTTTCATTTATTTAATTATAAGACTAGTAATTTTGAAATGTCCAATTCATATATTTAACTCTTCAAAAAGTAAAAAGATAGTGATCATAGGCTCAACCTACTAGTGGTAACTATACTTCCTCTTAACGTGGAAGGTTCCGAGTACAAATCCTACTCAATCCTATGCATTATTATTCTGTCCCTTTGGCCTCACATTTGTCTTATTATTTAGTCTCTCTGGCCTCACATGCTTTCCATCTACTATAGAAGTTCCTTCGTTAAAATTTTTAAAACAAAGTTAAAAGGGAAAAAAAAAAAAAAAGGGCGTGGGGGGAGCAAACCTAATGCCAAGTGTTCTTTTTCCCCATCTTATTCATTCCCTTCTTCTAAGCCTCTTTGTATTTCTATAGAGCATTTATCATTAATACTCTAAATCAAATAAAAATCGATATGGGTTAAACAAATTAAATCCAACTTTTATATTGTTTCACATGGTTTCAAATTCAAAACCACAGAAAAAAAATAAAAAGAAAAGAAAAGAAACACTGGTAGCAATTAAAGTTAGAACCCAAATCACATTAATATATACTCAAAACAAAAGGAAGAATAAACCAATGACCGAATCCATCTGAAATGGTTTTGGGTTTATTTTAGGGACTTTCTCTTATATGGAACCTAGGTTTGGTTTGAATTTCAGATGAGGAAATAGGTTGGTGGGTTTTTTTAGAAATGGTTTGGACTTCAGAAGATGAAGAAGGGGCAGGAAAGCAATACACCATACTGAGATTGGGTCTGCTCTTATGCACCCTTATCGCCATCCTCATCCATTCATTTAATGTCATCGGACTAAGAGGTAAAAGAGTGATTTTAGTATGTGAGGAATCTAATGATACTTTTTCGACATACTTCTGTAAAGGAAAAGAGGAGGGGCTTGTTCTCCTCCATTAATAGTTAAATCGATAATTATGGGTATTCATCCAATTCAATCTGCACTTTTATCAAGAAATTGTATCCGATCTGCTCATAGTGCAGATTTTAGAAATCATATCTAATCTAATCTGTATAAAAGTTTTCAACTAATCCAATCTAATCCAAACATTTGTAAATTAGATCGGTTACTTGGGCCTAGTTAATAAGCCCATGGGCTTTATATTATTTTCTTATTATAGATTATTCATTTATAGTATAAATTTGAGTCTTTTATTACAAGTTTAGCCACTACTCATTATTTTAGTATTTGTTTATTTTAAGAAAATACATACAATCTATTAAAATCTAAAATAAATATGCCAAATAAATAAGATATACAACATATATGAATAAAAAAAAATATGTAATATATAAGCATGTACTTTTTAATATATATATAATTTAAGTGTGAATTGGATTGAATCAGCTACTTTCACAGTGAAAAAATATATCCGTTCCGCAGAAGCATGGATTTTAGAAATTCAATCCAATCTAATCCAGATATCTGCATTTTGTGGATTGGATTGGATTGGATTAGATCATGTAAATTGGATTAGATGGGTGGAATTTTAAACACCTCCTATTGATAATGAAGCAAGAGGAAGAATAAGGGCGTTAGGCTCATCTGATTTGCAAATGCCATTTTGTTTTCTTTTTTTCTTTCTCTTTTTTTTTTTAAAAAAAAAAAAAATACCATAGACAATGGTTTCTTTTCATTTAAGAAGAAAGAAGATCACGTGAGGTTTTATTTTTTTTAATGACGTATCATCATTGTATTTATCGACACATAGCTGGACAAGGAGTTTTCGTACAAAGGATCTGGGTCTATTGAGTACAAAGTAAAAAGTGAAAGACAAATTCATACCCATGACAATAGTGAAGGGTTAAAATGACTAATTATTTTGAACATTAATATCTAGATTTTATGTTAGTCCCTTATATTTAAAATATCCTAGATTTGGTCCTAAATTATATTTTTCTCGTAATCTAATTCACAAGCCTTTAAACGTCATACCTAAAGGCATGACATTAAGAAGAAGAGCGACATCAACCATGAAAAATTGACAATAAGCTAAAGATAACATCAACTGAGAAAACAACAACAACTTCAAAACAAAATACCTCAATACGACATATCATAAGGAAAAGCGATATATAATAGTAGAATTGAAGAAAACAATATTAGCTAAGAAAATACACAAATTAAATAACTACAAAAAGCCATCAAAGAATTACCTCAAAAGCATAGCTTTTTTTTTTTATATTTCATTTTGGAGGTACAAAAGCATAAATATTTAACAATAAATAAAATATATTTCTAAATCATGCTTCCAGAATATTTCAGTTGTATAAAAATGAAGGATAAAAATAAGATTACAAAGAATGCAAATGTGTTCTATATTTAATCAAAAACACAGACATCCAACAAAAAAAAAAAAACAATTTAACAGGCGCATAAATTATAAATATAAATAAAATAAAGCAATAAAAGAAGGAAAAATATATCAGTATAGCAAGAGCAAAACGGAAAGTTAAAGGACCCAAATCACTTGTCCCCTCTTGATGTTCCATTTCCTGTCTCACCAGTAAAAATTTGCCACGTCATTTAAAAGTAACACCTCAATTCTAACAGAGGGAGTCACCGTTAAATATTTATATAAAAAAAAAAAAAAATAAGACTGAAAGAAAGAAAGGAAATGGCCACTCGTGAAAGCCTAGAAAAAGAATCAAAGCTCCTTCAATGGCGATAAGATCAAATATCAATTCTTCTTTTGAAAAAATTTGTAAATGTTATCAATGGGTTGCTAATAATTTAGAATTTTATATAATCTGAACCTTCATAAGCCCTTCATAATCGAATTAGAGAACTTATTATTCTTTCTATTCTCTTTAATATAGAATTTTCTTCTAATGCATTGTGTTTCAGTATACCCCAAACTACTAATATGGGCTTCACATTTGAACCCAGATTTCTTATGATCTCCCATTTTTATTGTACACCTTGTTTAGTTGCTTAAATATGCACTTGCACAAAAATATTTGGGTTTATTCAAAATCAAAGACCTTGATTTGTTATGCATATTATAAAGAAAAATTCTAGATCTAGTACGGATATTACAATTTTCGAGGCTTTGAATCTCTTCTTTCTTTACTTCTTATCCAAAAAAATAATGATAACCCGTTTGCTTCTTTTTTCTTTCATCAGTTGCCCAAAACCTCATTTTTTCCCCGCTTGACAAGCCACAAAAATCTTTACGAGAAAAAAAAAATGTTCTCATTTTGGATATGAAATTAGGCACCTTCTTATGACATGATTCGAAAAATATTTCAGACACCAGAAAGTAGAAATAAAAACGGTATTTCGTATTTATTTTTTATTTTTAATAAAGAAAATAAAAACAAAATTAACCATTTAAATCTGTTTCATTTATTTAATCGTAAGATTAGTAATTTTGAAATGTCTAATAAAGAGAACATAATAATATCATATATTTAACTCTTCAAAAAGTGAAAAGACTATGGTCATAGACTCAACCTACTAGTGGTAACCATACTTCTTCCTAACGTGAAAGGTCCTGAGTACAAATCCTACTCAATCCTATGCATTATTATTATGTCCCTTTGGCCTTACATCTGTCTTATTATTTGGTCTCTTTGGCCTCACATGCTTTCCATCTAATGGAACTATAGAAGTTCGTTAAAATTTTTAAAACAAAGCCAAAGGAAAAAAAAAAAAAAAAGGTGCGAGGGGATCAAACCTAATGCTAAGTGTTCTTTTTCCCCATCTTATTCCTCCCCTTCTTTTAAGCCTCTTTGTATTCCTATAGAGCATCATTAATACTCTAAATCAAATAAAAATCAATATGGATTAAACAAATTAAATCCAACTTTTATATTATTTCACTTGGTTTCAAATTCAAAACCACAAAAAAAAAAAATAAAAATAAAAAGAAAAGAAAAGAAACACTGGTAGTAATTAAAGCTAGAACCCAAATTATATTAATATGTACTCAAATTGAAAGGAAGAACAAACCAATGATCGAACCCATCTGAAAGGGTTTTGGGTTTATTTTAGGGACTTTATATGGAACCTAGGTTTGGTTTGAATTTCAGCTTAGGAAATAGGTTGGTGGTTTTTTTTGGAAATGGTTTGGACTTCAGATGATGAAGAAGGGGTAGGGAAGCAATACATCATACTGAGATTGGGTCTGCTCTTATGCACCATTGTCGCCATCCTCATCCATTCGTTTAATGTCATCGGAGTAAGAGGTAAAGGAGTCATTTTAGCGTGTGAGGAATCTGAGGGTGCTTTTTCAGCATACTTCTTTAAAGGAAAAGAGGAGGGGCTTGTTCTCCCCTATTAATGGTAGAATCTATAATTATGAATATTCATCCAATTCAATCCGCACTTTTATCAGGAAATTATATCCGATCTGCTCATAGTGCAAATTTTAGAAATTATATCCAATCTAATCTGCATAAATTTTTTCAACTAATCTAATCTAATCCCCACATTTGTAAATTGAATCGGTTACTCTAGATCAGTTACTTGGGCCTAGTTAATAAGCCCATGTGCTTTATGTTATTTTCTTATTATGGATTATTTATTTTTAGTACAAATTTGGGTCTTTTATTACAAGTTTAGTTACTACTCATGATTTTAGTATTTGTTTATTTTAAGAAAATGCATACAATCTATTAAAATCTAAAATAGACATGCCGAACAAATAAGAACTACAATATATATGAATAAAAAAAATTATGTAATATATAAACATGTACTTTTTAATATATATAATTTAAGTGCGAATTGGATTGAATTAGCTACTTTTACAGTAAAAATATATATCCGATCCGCAGAAATGTAGATTTTAGAAATTCAATCCAATCTAATCTAGATATCTGCAATTTGCAGATTGGATTGGATTAGATTATGTAAATTAGACTAGATGGTGGGAATTTTAAATACCTCCTATTGATAATGAAGCAAGAGGAAGAATATGGGCGTTGGGCTCATCTGATTTGCAAATGCCATTTTGTCTTCTTCTTCTTCTTCTTTTTTTTTAAAATACTATAGACAATGGTTTCTTTTCATTTAAGAAGAGAGAGGATCATGTCAGGTTTAATTTTTTTTATTGACGTATCATCATTGTATTTATCGACACATAGCTTGATAGGGAGTTTCTGTACAAAGGATCCGGGTCCATTGAGTACAAAGTAAAAAGTGAAAAGTGAAGGACAAATTCATACCCATGACAATAGTGAAGGGGTAAAATAACTAATTATTTTGAACATTAATATCTAAATTTTATATTGGTCCCTTATATTTAAAATATCCTAGATTTGGTCCTAAATTATATTTTTGTCGCAATCTAATTCACAAGCCTTTAAATGTCACGCCTAAAGGCACGATATTAAGAAGAAAAATTGACAATAAGCTAAAGACGATATCAACTGAGAAAACGACAGCAACTTCAAAACAACGTGCCTCAATACGATATATCATGAGAAAAAGCGATCTATAATGGCAGAATTGATGAAAAAAATATTAGCTAAGAAAATACACAAATTAAATAACTACAAGAAGCCATCAAAGGATTACCTCAAAAGCGTAGCTTTTTTTTTATATTTTATTTTGGAGGTACAAAAGCATAAATATTTAACAGTAAATAAAATATATTTCTAAATCATGCTTCCAGAATATTTTAATTGTATAAAAATGAAGGACAAAAATAAGATTACAAAGAACGCAAATGTGTTCTATATTTAACTAAAAACACACACATCCAAAAAAAAAAAAAAAAATTAACAGGCTCATAAATTATAAATATAAACAAAATAAAGCAATAAAAGGAGGAAAAATATATCAGTATAACAAGAGCAAAATAGAGAGTTAAGGGACCCAAATCACCCGTCCCCTCTTGGTGTCCCATTCCCTGTCCCACTAGTGAAAATTTGCCACGACATTCAAAAGTAACACCTCAATTCTAACGGAGGGAATCACTGTTAAATATTGACTATAAAAAAAAAAAAAAGAAAAAACAAAGAAGACTGAAAGAAAGAAAGGAAACGACCACTCGTGAAAGCCTGGAAAAAGAATCAAAGCTCCTTCAATGGCGATAAGATCAACAAACATCAATTCTTCTTTTGAAAAAATGTGTAAATATTATCAATGGGTTGCTAATAATTTAGAATTTTGTATAATCTGAACCTTCATAAATCCTTCATAATCGAATTAGAGAACTTATTATTCATTCTATTCTCTTTAATGTAGAATTTTCTTCTAATGCATTGTGTTTCAGTACACCCCAAACTAAAACCAATATGAGCTTTACATTTGAACCCAGATTTCTTACGATCTTTTATTTTCATTGTACACCTTGTTTAGTTGCTTAAATATGCACTTGCACAAAAATATTTGAGTTTATTCAAAATCAAAGACTTTGATTTGTTATGCATATTATAAAGAAAAATTTCAGATTTAATACGCATATTACAATTTTCGAGACTTTGAATCTCTTCCTTCTTCACTTCTTACCAGGAGAACAGTGATAACCCATTTGCTTCTTCTTTTCTTTCATCAGTTGCCCAAAACCTCATTTTTTTCCCCTCTTGACAAGCCACAAAAATCTTTAGGAGACAAAAAAAAAAAAAAAAATTTCTTGGGTGATAAAAGAATACCCAGATCTAACCCAACTCACTTTCTCTCACCATAACCCATGTAAAGGGGTTCGAAGGACTTTGAAGGATCCGGGCGTTCTGATTTTTTTTTTTAATTGCCGAAAATGACCTTAAACGGTGTCACAATTCATTAGTTTAGAGTGTTAAAGTTTCTCTTTCCAAAAAAAAAAAAAAGAGTGTTAAAGTTTCGATGATGTAGCAATTTTTGATTGAGGGAACAGGGACGGGGACAGATACTGGGGACAGAAGATTTGCGTCCGAAAGTTAAAACAATCACGTCATAACACGTTACACAAACGAGTAAGAATTTATATATGTTGTGTTATTATTTTTATAATTATTCAAATGCAAATTAATAAGTCATTTATAAGTGAGCAAATTACAATATTGGATAGTCTCCTTGACCATGACTTCCAACATCTTATATATAAACTTAATTTTATAACTCTTTTATTAGTTGAAAATTGAATCTCTAGCCATTTCAGTTATACCAAACACAAAGTATGATCAATCTTATTTCTTGCAGACAACTCCTCGGCCATCCAACCCACTAGCACAGCTCAAGCTTGGCAGCTCCAATAAACCTTCCAAAGAATCCTGTCCTTCGTTATTACCATTTATACCTTTAAACTTGGCTACAGCACAGTCAGTGGCAAATATGCTTGAAGTTTTGAACTCTTTCTCTCCTCCCATTACTGACATTTTGGCCCCAACATTTACGCGGCTAACGTAGTCTGGTCTGTATGTTTGGCCCAACACACCACTCACTTCGTTGCTCAAGGATAGGAACTTGAACCCGAGATCAAGGTGAGCAAACGAGTCCTCTTTGGTGATACCATAGTTGTGGATCCGAGAGTCTTCTTCGGTTATAGGCACAACCTTTGCCGTGATCCTAAAGCTTCCTTCGACTTCAACCATGACATTGTTAGTGTCAGCACTTCTGACCACAAAGGCACTTGGGACACTCTTGGATTGCCATCTGGCGCCTTCGGATTCCGGCAGGCTAATTGGCTCTCCGTCGAAGGTGATGGCGAGACGGTCGACCGAGTCGTCCCATGCGGCGGTTTTTAGGGCACCGACGAAGAGTTGGTGCTTGCCGAAGAGGATTCCGATGGACTGAACCCAAGTGAAGTCCCTCTTCATGTTTGAGTTGCGCTTACCGATGAAGTGGGCATTGATATGGAGGTTGGGGTCGGACAATAGGCAGAAATCGTGATCTTTCTTGCCATGGAAGTAAAAGGTGATGCCATCTCCACCTATGAAACGAGGATCTTGGCACACTGCTCCTGGTTGGTCACATTCTGCGATTTGGCCACAAATGTTATTAAGTTATTCAATATATCATTCTTATGTGCATGTATATGAAGTGGTATTAGTTATTAATATTGTTGCGAAAATAACATGCATCCCTTAAAAAGATTCAGAAAAAGACTTTTATTTGGGGAGATCACTTACTGCAGACGGGCTTGCAAGTGACACAATCGACCTCGCATCCACCAGGGCAAGGGCTGGGACATACATGTTCAGTGTTGTAACATTGCGGATAGTTCTTGTTTTTGCACCTAGCTCTCCTGGCTCCAGAGGCGTCAGATTGAGGAGGAGGGGGATAAGGATAAGGCGTAGGTGAAGATGGAGTGGAGCTAGGAGGCGATGGCGTCGGGGGTTTTGGAGAAGGCGTTGATGGTGATGGTGTTGGAGGTGTTAGGATAGGCGTTGATGGTGATGGTGTTGGAGGTGTTGGGGTAGGCGTTGATGGTGTTGGGGGTGTTGGAGAAGGCGTGGCCGGTGATGGTGTAGTAGGCGAGGGAGTCGCTGGTGATGGTGTAGCAGGCGATGGTGTAGGTGTAGAAGGTGTTGGAGGATAAGGCGTGGTTGGTGATGGTGTGGTAGGAGATGGAGTTGGGGGTGTTGGAGAAGGTGTGGCTGGCGATGGTATAGTAGGAGAAGGTGTTGGGGGTGTTGGAGAAGGGG
>JXTC01000109.1:738783-762693 GCA_002914845.1 Trema orientale
GGTGTGGTTGGTGATGGTGTAGTAGGCGATGGTGTGGCTGGTGGTGGTGTAGAAGGTGTTGATGATGTCGGAGGATACGGTGTGGTTGGTGATGGTGTAGTAGGCGATGGTGTAGTAGGCGATGGTGTTGAGGGTGTTGGAGAAGGAGTGACTGGTGACGGAGTTGCTGGTGGGGGTGTAGTAGGCCACGGTGTTGATGGTGCAGGTGTCGATGGCACTGAAGGTGTAGAAGGTGTTGGAGGATAAGGCGAAGTTGGGGTAGAAGGTGTTGATGGTGTTGGAGGATAAGGCGTAGTCGGGGTAGTGCTTGAAGGTGGTGGAGTTGAATCAGGAGGAGAGGGATACTCTGGTGGAGAGCCAGAATCAGGAGGGGGTGGGCTCGACTGCCCAACGCAGATTGGTTTGCAAGAGACGCACTCAACCGTGCACTCATTTGGGCAAAACTTAGGACAAACATGCTCCAGATTGTAGCAGTATTTGTACTTCTTTATCATACACCTTGCATGGCTCGGATTCTCTAGTCCCGGAGGTGTTTTCTCAGCCTCCGTCATCTGAAGTAGTGACAAGAGGAGAATCGGAACAAGGAGATGTAATCTGGATTGAGCCATTTGGAACAAATTTTTCTTTTTTATGTTTCGTTTTGTGTGTTTATGATGAGTGAGATTGTCATTGCCAATGCTCCTATTTATAGTCTTCAAAAGGAAATGCATCCAGGAGAACTGTATGCCTACTATTTTGGATCATAACACTTTAGTAATACAAAGACTTTGTTTCACGTGGTTCCTTAACAAAGTCAAATAGTCTCGACTTGGACTAGTTTGCGTTCTTTATTACTTCATATTCTACTTTTTTAAGTTATGTTTGCTTTCGACTGAAATATTTTGCATCACTTCGGCACCAGGATACATTACACCTTTAGCAAATGCTGACTCTTAATCCATTAACAAATGTAACTCGTCTCCAAGCCATTGGGAAAATTAGGAGCAAAATGTATGTCTCGTCTTTTGACGCCGATTGAGACTCGACCATATGGGACCTCGACAAGACATATAGCATTATAACATTTTTTTTTAGGTATTCTAATTGGTTTCAACTCATATATAACATTTATCTAATTAAACGTAACTTGCTGCGGAGATTTTCTGAGAGTACTTTTCTTCTTTAGCTGAGCTTGAATTTGTTACGCGACGTGTTACCTTTACAACTGTTCATCATCGTTTTATAACTAAAGCTTATAAGGGAAATCACAAACAATTAGAGCCATGATAAGATATATGTATATATATATATATCTATAAATGACCGACTATTCGTCTAACATGACCCGGTTATCAGTTTCCACTTCCATTTGAAGCAAATTAAACATCACATTCCTAACTCAAGTAATGCGATGCTAATAATGATATTTTTGTGCAGTTGTAGTATTTTGTTCCCCCCACCATGTACTAGTTTTAATTTTAGGACTTTAAGGAGTGAATTTAGTTATATGTATATGTACATTTATAAACTTTTGTCTGTGTACACACACAAAAACACTCATCAGAAGCAATTGGATCAGCCGGTTTGCAGTGTTCTTATATATTGAGACATATATTCAAGTATAAATAAAGATTACACCACTCTTACTTATATCCGGTAAAAAGGGGAAAAAAGAAGTTCCTTAAGGATATTTGATGACCTTCAATTGAACCAATGCTTCCTATACTTCTGTTCATGTGTGGATTTCTGTTATAGACTTTGAATTTTTCACATGCAACGCCTAATTGAAAACCCCAAATGAATCAACTCTTCTTCCTAATCCGTGACTTCAAATTGGAGTTTCCAAAATGTTAAGCACAGCCTGCCTTGCAATGAAAGCTCGAATCACGCAAAGAGTTAGTTTTCTCAACCTAAAATGCACAGCACAAACAACCCAATATCAATAGACAGCCCCTAATCCAAACACTACAAAAAGTTATAAGAGTTTGTAACTGGAAACATTCATGATTATTTTAGTTTTATGATTCCCCCCTAATCTGATCTCTTTTAAGAACAAACGTTGTGCTAAACCAACCTTTTCCCTCATACATGGTTCCGGCAGACGTTTTACATGTCAAAAAGCAACGATTCAAACTTCCACAGATTATTCTAGTTGATTGTAACGGTCAACCAAGACCGATATCTTATGGGGAGGTACAAACTAAGTGGAATAACTACAAGTCTCCTAATCCATCTAAGTGATCGTGTACATAAACAAAGATAGCGTGGTCCAAGAACATCTATGCTCTTCACTACGTCTCTTTCTTGATCCGCATCGGCAGGATGAATATTCAGCTTCTTAGCCAGAATTATCATATTTATTCAACGCGTGCCCGAATCTGAGAATTATATTTTCTTCCTGAAACAAATTAAACCATTTAGCATGGATCTACCATAAACTAATCATGCCTGCAAAATCTAAACAGTAAGGGTACAAAAGTTGCAGGGTAGCCAATGATATTATGATAGAGCGATAAAGGTCAGGTTCAGAGTCTTACCGGCAATAGACGATTCCTGATTACAATAGTTAATAGACTTTCAATTATGGTGGTACAGCACTTGCAAAAACGTATACTTACTGGCTAAATACATCATTTGATAAGAATGCATCTTATTGGTGATCCCTCTGCACCAAGCAACCTTAGAGGCAAGCAATGGATAGAATAAATTCCTGGTTGGATATCATCGAGTTTTAGTCCTTCCACAAGAATGATTTCCTGAAGAATTAAGGAGAGTTAGTGTTAAATCTTTTCACTGTGTTTATGCTTAAATCAAAAACCAATTTAAAAAATTCAGTCCTTTAACAGGGAGAAACCCATAATTATATTAGCGGATTCAGTCGAGCCAACCTTCATAAAGCACAAGACCACGTAACTGAAGTGTATGTGTGTGCGTGCAGATATCTCAACAAATCAAATGGAAGCCACCCATTTAAGACCAATCAAATTGGCTAGTAACACTGCCAAGTGGCAACATCCCTCTAGGGACCTGATTCAACTGACTTTCCCGTAATACAGCTCACCCCTATCAAACTGGCCAAGACAAACCTAGACATCTAAGCATGGGTTTGATTTTCAGCGAGATCTAAACCTGTTATTTTTGTGAAATTCCAATTTTGCAGCCCAAGTAGAATCAAATGAATTCAAGACCAGTAGAGAATGAATGACAGAAATTTCAGTTGATACCAATAAGCTAACACAACCTTCCCCAAAATAAAAAAGATTTGATTGTAAGGCCAAAATCACGTATCACCTTATAGTTATGATTGGATGATTTGAAGTCCAGCAGTTATTATAACCAATAAATTTTAATTCAAAGTTGAATACAGACTACATGATGATTTGTCAGACTTTTTCTTACCCTGCCTTCCAGAAAAACAAGATGAGATGGACCCAGATCATCATATGCAGCAGCAGATAAGTAATCAATTCCTGCATTTCACAAGAGAACTCGTGTCAAATCAAAACAGAGTAGATAATGGGCTGAGTAAAAGAATAGTGAAAACATAAGAAAATAGCATTACATGGATGGCACCTGTTATCCATAGATCATCAACTCCTACGAGATGGATACGTTAACACAAACATGATCACGGTTCTCGCATTTAGTTACATTCTAAACAGGCCCAGTTACAAATTCGTTTGGTAACATTACTACTGGTTCCAAGATATGCACAAGATGCTTGACACAATCAATAACTTGAGTCTCATTGACTGGTAACACCAGGAATTACCAGCATTAAGATCTTACCAACAAGTTTGACATCTGTGTTCTCCACCAACCATTTTGCTCCATCCCTCATAAATCCCACGTAGCTTGAATCAAATTCCTTTCTAAACATTAGCCGTCTGAAATATGAATAAGTTGTAAAATCATCTCAGAAGAACATTCGCCTTTCTTATGAAATAACATTGGCTCTTAAGTGAACAAACTGTACTCATTCATAGAAGACTAAATACACAGGTCAAAATGCCTTCAAATAAAAGTTCTACTACAGTTTCTTTCCTTAACTCAAATTCAGAATTCCCCTCTTAATGAGACATTATCACATCTCTTATGAAGCTAGCATCATCTTTCTTGTCAGCTTGCAAGACCCTTTAATAACTAAACCTCAATCACAATATATTTGCATATATTCCATTCTATTTTTGGTTCAACAAAACTACATACAGCAAGAATCATCTACACTCGATGTCATTAATTGTACAGCACAAAACTTAAAAGTGGTACAAAGAATATAGTAGCCAAAAACTTACCTGTCAGTATTCAATGTTCTAAAAAGCACACGGCGAACACCCTTGGGAATATTTAACGACTTCATAACTTCAGCTGGAGCAGCAAGTGTTTAAACACAGACAATTTTTCGAAATAGTAAGCTATAAAGTTATGATTAACTATGAGTAGAAACCAAGCCTAAATAGAGAAGCTCAAGGGAAAAAAAAAATTGTTTTACCATGTACATATATTAGTGCATCAAATATACATACCAGTTATATTTTTGTCCCTTGGAACATCAACCAACAAGCCTGGACCTATTGGACCAAAATACATGGTCAAGAAGAAATAATCAGTCAAGCAACATAAGACCGATGATTTTTTTTTTTTTTTTAAAAATTTTTATAAGTGATAACTTTGACTTAACATTGTGAAAAATTAATGGAGGAGTGGCGAGGCTTCCATATACATGAAGGCATGAAGAGAAAGACATCACAAACGAGAAAAAAAAAAAGAAAGAAAAAAAGATTCAAGTAACATTAAGATGAAGTTTATAGTGAATTAAAAAAGAAAATCCCACAAACCCCTGATGAATAAATAAGTGCACTAATGACCAAAGAGCTGTTGAGGCAAGGTAGTAAGAATTTTAGGAACGACTGGCAATTTTTCAATTCAATTCATACTCAAGAGTAAGAGTGTCACAAGTCCCCACTATAAGTGGGCACTTCAAAAGTCTCCGATATTGATACATGGGGATCGGGATCTATATTATAATCAATTAGAATTTACCATTAAGAACTTCCAAATCGAGCGTGTCAACGTCGAATCCAGCATCGAAGTAGTGGTCGAAGAAGTGTCCCGGAGCATCGACGTGGGTCCCAGTATGAGTAGGAAGCTTCATCTCGGAGTTGTTGGCGAGCGAACCGTTCTTGATGCTCTTCGGGAGCCAGAGGAACTGCCCGACACCCTCATCCGACTCGAACGCCGGCATGTCCGGCCTCAACCGGTGGCTGATATCGAAGATTCGGCCGTCGCCGTACACTTCTCGGCGATTAGGGACCAGGGCGACGTCTCCGCCGCCGCCGGCGAGTGAGCAGTCGCCGGCGTCGGTGCCGGGGACCGCGGGGTAGGCCGCGGTGGCGGCGAGGGAGAGGGTGGGGGTAGTGAGCACCCCGGCGCAGAGTAGCAGGAGAGGTAGTAGGGGTTTCATGGTGGTGATGGTTAAGGGAGGGTTTGGGATTATCGTGCGCCCTTGGAAGCAGAGGCTCAGAAGTGAAATGAGAATCTTTTTGGGTTCCTAGCCTTGATTCTTGAAGAAGAAAGACACGACTGCCTTTGGGGTCATTCGCGTAACGGTGGCTGACTGCTTTGGTAACAACATATAATAACATTCCGCTCGTTAGAAATCAAATCAACGTTTTCAAAGGGGGAAAAAAATAAATCAAGTCAACGTGGCCAAATGCCATTTATCACAGGTAATTTTTACGATCCAGTTCTCTTTTTTAATAGCTATATTTTTAAAAAATAAAATATTTACCGAGTCTACAATCAAAGATAAAAAGTTTAACATCTAACCACCTGGCTCGGAATAAATTATAAATCTTATTGAATCAATGCGGTGAATTTTTTCTCTGAGTTATAAAAATCCCCATGTGGAGAATTTTTCTAAAATTAAATTATGTTACAAATTATAGGGAGGGTTCTTATTTTTTCAAATTAGAAACTTTATCTTTATAAAACAAACATAAGCCTAGACTTCGAAACTCCAATAATCTTAATTGAAAAACAGAATCATATAGACCCAAATCTGAAGTTCAAATTCACTTTGGGATCAATTATCTTCTTTATTTATTTATTCCTTTTTCTTTTTTTTTTTTGAAAGGAATTGGCAACTCATAGAATGGAGGGATTATACCCCAAGGACGACTAAGGTTCGTTCATGATAAAAGATCTTTTAATAATTTTGTAAAACAAGGTCTATGACATGTCACCTATATACAGTTATCTAAACGCCCTAACCATGAACTTGTTTCAAAACTAAATTCAAAACAAAGAATTACAACATAAAACTTTTAGTTCGTTGATATCAAACTTCCTTTTCGAAAAATCAAAAAATGATTTTCTTTGAAAAAATTCATAAATATGAAATGATCTCTTAATAATTTGAACATGGTATCGAGCACATAAAACTAAAACAAATCTTAGTTTTAGTATTGAGCTCGACCATGGTTGAAATTTTTTTGACAAAGATCGAAACATCATCTTCAACCTCATATTTCATTGCAATTTCAATTAGGTTCAAACTTATTTGACTCACATAGTATATTTGTATTCTTTCAGCGGTTAGAAACCAAAATTTATGACCAGATTTATCGATACATATCTCATGAGAGAAAAGATTGCTTTTTGGCCTTTCAATTTTTTTTTAAATCCAAATAATAATACTTTTTTATTTTTATTTTTTTAAAAGAAAAGTTATAATTTGTCCTTTTAAAAAAAAAATAGGGTCGAAAAAGATGGTGTCCGGCAGAAGAGTGATGACTCTATGACTCCCCACTTCGTCTGATCAATATTTTTTTTTTCCTTTGATTCTACATTTTGGTAGGAAAATGCAAACACTACGTTACGTTAAATAGAAAAAATAACCTGACTTAATTATATGACTTATTAGGTATAAGTTAATGAATGGGGTAAAAGTAAAAGATATACATGAAATTATAACCATTTTTTTTCTAGATAGTTTATCAACATGTTTATCGACATTCCACTAAAAAAAACGTTTATCCATATATTATTAAGGATAATTTTAAAATTTTGAATTAATATTCTACAGTTCAACCCTATTTAAGATTACTTCTAAATTCTGTTCTTAGCTTTTAAAAGCAGTTAAATTAAAAAGAAAAAAAGCAGTTAGATTAAAAAAGAAAAAGAAAAAGAAAAGGAAAAGGAAGCTTTTAGTCTGTCCGTTATAAATAAAATTTGAGAAGTCTAGTAAATATTATTTTTCAAAATTGATTCTGCTGTTAGAACATAAATAATCTAAAATAATACTTAATGTTTTTAAACAGTATAATAATTTTATAAATCAAATTTACCAAATACTTAGATTTTTTTTCTCACATAATTAAATTTACCAAATGTCTTTTGCTCACAGTAATACCAAACTGGCCCTCAGGCTATGTGAATTTTATTCAAAATTTGAAAATCTAAACTTTTTCATTCAAGGTACAGAAGATTATCAGGGATATTGAATCAAAACGCATGAGAGGTTTATTATGATAGTCTCATACCGCCAGCTCGCTAATTTGCTCCTCAGACACGGGCAAAGCTTTCACTTGATGAGAATGCATCTTATTGGTGATCCCTCTGCTCCGACTAACCTCAGAGGCAAGCAATGCACAGAGTATAATCCTGGCTCGATGTCATCCAGTTTTAGTCCTTCCACAAGAATTATGTCCTGAACAATTTAAGCACCCTTAATAGCAAGTTTTCAATCTTATCTCTATGTTTTTGCTTGAATACAATATATACATATATACATATATGTATATATCATAATTTACCACGATACCACATAAATGAATAAAATACTCTTCAGTTAGACCAATCAAATTGGCTGCCAAATGCCACTATATCCAACGAGTGACCAAACCTAGACATCCGGATTGGTTTCAGTAGGATCTGATTCTGAACCTGAGACTTTTTGGGATGAAATTCCAATTTCGCGGCCCGAATAGAATCAAATGAAATATTATAAAGCCAAAGTCAAGTTTCACCTATAATAGTTTTGGTTTGATCATTTGGAAGGGTTTCAATATTATTGATAACATATTGGAGTTTAATATATAGTATCCTGATCAAATATCCATAATTTATCTCACTGTTTTTCTTACCCTGCTTTCTAGCAGAACATGATGGGATGGAATCACATCAACATAGGCAGTAACAGATAAGTAATCGATTCCTGCATTGGATGACACAAATTTTTGAGTCAAATCAAAATGCATGGGGTGTATATATCAAATAGGGAGAAGATTAAGGAATAGTGAACACATAAAAGAGAAAAACAATTACGTGGATACACATAGACATAGACCTGTACTTATTCATAATGATCCATTATACAAATTGTATCAGAAAATTACAAGAACAGCATGATCAAAATCTTACCAATAAGTTTGATATCTGTGTTCTCAACTAACCATTTTGCTCCATCCATAGTAAGTCCAACGAAGCTTGTGTCAAACTCTTTTTTGGACATAAGCCGTCTGATATAGGAATAAGCTATAAATTCATCTTACTCAAAAGAACGTTAGCCATTTTGCTACCACAACATTGTTTCTAATTATGTGAGCAAACTTTTCTGTTTGACGATATCTTATATAGTATCACTAATAAAAGTTCATTACGTATCTCTTATATATATATATCATGTAATTTAATTCCCATTCCACTCTTAATTAAAGAAGATTTTTCTAGCATATTTTATAATGCATCATCTTTTTCATCAATTGCAAGAAATCTTAAACATCAAAATAATGGGATGTTATCAATTTTGACATCCTTTAATATCTATTATGAAATATGGGACAAATAATAACTCATTTATAAAAATAATTATTTTAAAATGAAAAATTCAGAATCCAAAATTACCTTGTGTATCCACCATTTACTGAATATTTGACCTTGGTCAAAAACATTCGAAACTATATTTGAGTTAGAAAGTCAAATTTAAGATTAAAAAAAAAAAGAGATTTTATAGCATTTTAGATGAGGTGACGTTGAAATTTACTTTCAATAAAATTTATGAATAAGACCATTTTATTACCGTCACGTCATTGGTAAATCCCTAGTGTAAAATCGCATCAGTGTAAAAAGTAAAAAACCCTTATTTTTATTAAGTAAAAAGTAAACTGCTATTTTGTGGTCAGTATACCCAAACCAATTGAGAATCATCAAACATTTAATGTCATTAACGACTGCAATCGATCCAAAAGTTAGAAGTACTACGACAAACATAGAAACAGTGTGTTACCTGTCAGTATTTAAGGTTCTAAAAAGCACACGCCGAGCCCCCTTGGGAATATTTAAGGACTCCATAACTTCAGCTGATCAAAACAAATGTTTTTATTTGAGTAATAACTATTTGAAAAAGCAGGCTGCAAAAATAGAAACCTAAAGAGAAAGATAGAGAAGCTCATAACTAAAAATAGATTAAAAAAAGAAGATATACAACATATATACCAGTTACTAAAAAGATCAATAGATCATCAAATATTCATACCAGTTATATTCTTGTCCCTTGGAACATCAATCAACAATCCCGGACCTATGAATTGGAACAAACACATATGATCAAGAACAAACAAACAGTCCTTTCCAAAGAAAAAAAAGTGAATGAACAAACAGTAGAATAACATTGAAAGAGCTTCATTTCTTATAAAGAGTCTAGCTAGCTAGTGAATCAAAGGAGAAAATCTCCTAGAATCAAGGTCCTCTATGACCATGAGTAAGTCTAATATCAACTCACAACCAAGAACACAAAAAAAAAAAATATATATCAAATCTATTTGATCAAATTACCATTAAGTGTTTCCAAATCAAGCGTGTCAACATCGAATCCGGCATCAAAGTAGTGATCGAAAACATGGCCGGGAGCATCAACGTGCGTCCCGGTATGAGTAGGAAGCTTCATCTCGGACTTGTTGGCGAGTGAACCGTTCTTCATGCTCCTAGGGAGCCAGAGGAACTCTCCGAGCCCGTCCGGGGAACTCCAAAAGGGCATGTCCGGCGTGTACCGATGGCTGATATCGAAGATTCGCCCGTCTCCGTAAACCTCCCGGCGATTAGGGATAAGAGCACCGTCTCCGCGGCCGAAGGTGGGGATAATGAGCACCTCGGCGCATAGTAGCAGGAGAAGTAGGGGTTTGAATTTGATAGTCATGGTCGTTATAATTAGGAGTGTGATACTGAGCACTAGTTGGCACTTAAGTAATGGGAATCTTTCGTTTTCTAAGATAAGAAGCTCAACTATCAAGCCTTGAAGATGATTAATTTTTTATGATAGGGGGAGTACTGGGAGCTGAGAAGATAATCTTGTCTATATCTCTCCACTATAGTTAATTTGGACCCATGTATCTTGGAAGCTGAACATTGCTATATATATTTATATATATATATATATTTTGGAACTATATATTGGTCATGATTTTATTTCTTTGAACAAGAATCATTGACATTAAAAAATGTACACTATTACACTATTTTTTAGTGTCCCACGGTGCAAAATCCCACAATATTTTATGAGAAATATGTTTTAAGAAAAATAAAGAACACATGGGAAATTCTGGGAAATTCAACCTAGCCGTAAGGCCACTTCTGAGCGATTTGATTTATCTAACGGTTTTAAAAAGAACGGTTATAAAAATAGTGATCGAGATAACAACAAATACACCTTAATACACCCCAATATGCCGGAGCACCATTATATATCCTTAAAAATATATATATATATATATATATGAAAAAGCTCTTTCTTTCCTCTTGCTTTTCCTGTATCTTGCCATCTGCTATTCCCTTCGACTTGTTTGGTAGGCTGGACTATGGGAAGGGATTGGACTCTTTTGTCCAGTCTCATGTTTGGACTTGTAGAATAACTGGACAAAAGAGTCCAACTTTCTAATTTAATTTCACATGAACGGGAACAAAGTTGTCCCCTTGTGAACTTGGGTTTAAATAAGCCCAAGCTCTTTTTTTTTTTTTTTTTCCTTTCTTTCTTTTTTTTTTTTATTTTCTATTTTTTTTTCCTTTTGTTTTTTGCTTTCTATATTCTTTTCTGTACTTTTTTCTTAAAAATAAAAAAATTTATTTCGAATTTAACAATATTATACTCCTAGTTTTATTTAAAAAATTAAGTATAATATTTTATTTAGATAAAAATCTTATTTTTAGTTGTTATATTATGTAAAAACTTATTTATTTATCTTATTGAAAAATTAGATTGCATTCATAAATTAAAAATTATTTTGTTATGTAAATAGACTTTTAGTCCTAGATTGCACTAAACACATTACAGTACTAAATAGTCTAACTTATTCTAATCCAATCCAAACTAATAATCCAGTCCAATCTAATCCANATATCAAATCTATTTGATCAAATTACCATTAAGTGTTTCCAAATCAAGCGTGTCAACATCGAATCCGGCATCAAAGTAGTGATCGAAAACATGGCCGGGAGCATCAACGTGCGTCCCGGTATGAGTAGGAAGCTTCATCTCGGACTTGTTGGCGAGTGAACCGTTCTTCATGCTCCTAGGGAGCCAGAGGAACTCTCCGAGCCCGTCCGGGGAACCCCAAAAGGGCATGTCCGGCGTGTACCGGTGGCTGATATCGAAGATTCGCCCGTCTCCGTAAACCTCCCGGCGATTAGGGATAAGAGCACCGTCTCCGCGGCCGAAGGTGGGGATAGTGAGCACCTCGGCGCATAGTAGCAGGAGAAGTAGGGGTTTGAATTTGATAGTCATGGTCGTTATAATTAGGAGTGTGATACTGAGCACTAGTTGGCACTTAAGTAATGGGAATCTTTCGTTTTCTAAGATAAGAAGCTCAACTATCAAGCCTTGAAGATGATTAATTTTTTATGATAGGGGGAGTACTGGGAGCTGAGAAGATAATCTTGTCTATATCTCTCCACTATAGTTAATTTGGACCCATGTATCTTGGAAGCTGAACATTGCTATATATATTTATATATATATATATATTTTGGAACTATATATTGGTCATGATTTTATTTCTTTGAACAAGAATCATTGACATTAAAAAATGTACACTATTACACTATTTTTTAGTGTCCCACGGTGCAAAATCCCACAATATTTTATGAGAAATATGTTTTAAGAAAAATAAAGAACACATGGGAAATTCTGGGAAATTCAACCTAGCCGTAAGGCCACTTCTGAGCGATTTGATTTATCTAACGGTTTTAAAAAGAACGGTTATAAAAATAGTGATCGAGATAACAACAAATACACCTTAATACACCCCAATATGCCGGAGCACCATTATATATCCTTAAAAATATATATATATATATATATATGAAAAAGCTCTTTCTTTCCTCTTGCTTTTCCTGTATCTTGCCATCTGCTATTCCCTTCGACTTGTTTGGTAGGCTGGACTATGGGAAGGGATTGGACTCTTTTGTCCAGTCTCATGTTTGGACTTGTAGAATAACTGGACAAAAGAGTCCAACTTTCTAATTTAATTTCACATGAACGGGAACAAAGTTGTCCCCTTGTGAACTTGGGTTTAAATAAGCCCAAGCTCTTTTTTTTTTTTTTTTTCCTTTCTTTCTTTTTTTTTTTTATTTTCTATTTTTTTTTCCTTTTGTTTTTTGCTTTCTATATTCTTTTCTGTACTTTTTTCTTAAAAATAAAAAAATTTATTTCGAATTTAACAATATTATACTCCTAGTTTTATTTAAAAAATTAAGTATAATATTTTATTTAGATAAAAATCTTATTTTTAGTTGTTATATTATGTAAAAACTTATTTATTTATCTTATTGAAAAATTAGATTGCATTCATAAATTAAAAATTATTTTGTTATGTAAATAGACTTTTAGTCCTAGATTGCACTAAACACATTACAGTACTAAATAGTCTAACTTATTCTAATCCAATCCAAACTAATAATCCAGTCCAATCTAATCCAATCCAGCTTACCAAATGAGCCGTCTTTCTCTTCTCCACATATATATATATATATACTTTTTAAGATCATGCATATTGATCTATGCACAAGAAATTAATTGAATGCAACGATTTTTCATCTAACTTGTGGAAATATTTGGTTCCGAAATTGCTCTTCCTTTTCATTTTAATTTGGGCTTCTTTCAAAAATCCAGGCCCAAAGTGTCAAAAATTAAAAATTTCCGAATGGGCCAAATATTTTGAAAAATCCAGATTGATTAGAAAGATATCATTTTTAAAAACATTTTTAGAAAAATAACATTTCAATAAATATTAGAAAAATATCAATTCTTCTTTAAAATTGGTATTTTTTAATTATATTCGAGGTAACTAGTTGAGTTACCTAGGGTAACCAAGTTACTTGAGGTAATCTATCAGATAATTTGATTGGTTTCTTTAAGTATCTCATCAATTAATAAAAAATGGTATTTTCTAAATACTTTTAAAAGTTGTATTTTTCTAATTTAAAATTAGAAAAATTTGAGATTTTTCAAACGACTTCAAAATTCGAGATTTTCCAATTTTTTTTTGAAAAATTACCATAAAAAATCAAATTTCCTCTTTTAATTTCTTAGTTTAACTTTACCTAGGTCATTGTTAACATTATAGTTTTTAGTTTTTTTTCTTTCTTATTGTTGAGTGTAATTTTGTACACAAAAATGATGAGAAAATATAATGATAAAGATGTTGAGGATTAATACACCTAATTCTTAAGTACCTATAAAACAGAAACAAGTAGACACATAAATTTATAATGGTTTACTCTCAACTTGAGAACTACGTCTTCTTTCAACTGCTTCAAGTTTTCACTATGATGAAGAAGAAAAATTACAAGAAGTCTCACAACTCACGCCTCTCTTAGATTTTGTGAATTCTCTCTAATCTCATTCACCTAAATTCGACACCCTAATATTCTTTATATAGAGGAAACAAAATTAGGATAACTGAAATATATGTGCATAATCTCAAAAAATATCCCTTACCAATGTACCCTTACTAGTAAAATCTTCTTCGAATGGCTCTTTCCCCACACCCCCGAGAAGGGGTTTATCATCCCCCTTCTAACCCAGTCAACAATACCGCAAAGGTCGATCTGCGTATGCATAGCGAGAGATAGAGATGTCAATATTGGCTGGGCTTTGTGGACCAACCCACATTCCGAAGAAAAAGCACGGTACCGGCTTGGCCCATGCCCACATTATATGGGCCTGAGCTGGCCCGTTATATATAGTAGGAGTTGGGTCAGGCCTTAGTCATAGGCCCACGGGCCCGGCATGGCCATGCCCACGTTTAGTCATTTTATATATAATTTTAAATATTTTTTTAATTAAAATTTTAAAAAATCTTAATTAAATATTTTCAATTATATGTTTTTAATATTATTTATTTACTTATTATTGTTTATTTTGAATTTATTCAAATTTTTAAAGAATATGAATAAGTTTTAGTCTTATATTTGATATTTTAAAACATAAAATAATAACGAAATTAAGCTCACATTGTGGCCCATATTTGGCTCGTATAGGCATAGCCCACTTACACACGGCCCACTTAGGCCTGTATAAAATGTGAGCCAGGCCGGGCTCCTTAGTAATAATATGGGCTGGGCTAAGCCATATTTTAGGCAGATCAGGTCCAGGCATAGTACAAAGCCTATGTGGGCTTATCAAATGTGAGTCCGGCCCACTTTATATCTCTAACGACAGATATTTTGTATTGATAATTTTCATTGGTATAATTAAGCTACATGATCTAATAAAAGATGTGACAATAGGAATCGATGGCATAGGAATAGAAAACGACAAACGATGATTCAAAGTTATGTAAATACAAACTTCAAACTTTCTCTTCTTTTAATAAACTTTATAAGTTCAAATCAATGAAATACTAATTAAACACATATATTAAAATTATATACAACTAATAAGTTCATGACAATATAAGTAAACTAACAACCTATTTGAACTAATATATAAACAACAGAAAATCATCTAAAGATATACATTTACATAAATTTAATTTCTAAAACTAAAATATATAACTTCACAAGCATTAGAAAATAGTAAAAGAAAAATCTTATTGTAACAATGAACCTCGTCACAAAGAGATAAATATTTAACAGAAACAAGTCATTCAAAGCACGCAGTTTGCTAATTGTGGTCAATAATGATACTTCAAATTTTCAACTTACATAGTAGACTAACAAGACTTATGCAATTATTGCAGCAATGGCTTTTTTTTTTCCCATAAACTACTAAATTTGTAACAGAATTGAGTGAGTGCAAAGCATATAGTTTGATAACTATAGCTGAGAACAAGATTCTGACTCATAAAGGAAAAGTGGTTTTTAAGAGTTTCACCTACCAAAAAATAATAATTACAGAAATATTGTACAAAAAGAAATACCGCATGTAAATGGTATTTTTGAAAATCAAAAGTGATATTTTTCAAAAAAAAAAAAAATCATTATTGATTACCAGTTATTAGTTTCTAGTAACCAAAGTTAACGGTTTATGGTTACCAGATAGGTAATCAATCTAGTTGCTGGTTTTCAACTACCAAAGTTAAGGTTTCTGGTTACCACTTTGGTTACTAATTTCTGGCTTTTGGTTACCACTTATTTTTAGATTGATAGTTAGTTACTAGTTTCTAAACTAGTGGCTAGTTACAAGATCAGTTATTGGTTAGCAATTATCAATTTAGTTACTAGTTTCTAAACTAAGGACTAATTACAAGACTAGTGACTGGTTACCATATTGATTATACTATTCATAACCATATCAGATAACCAAGTTGGTTACTGGTTTATGATTTTTCTAGTTACTAGTTACTCTTTGTTACTAGTGTCTAAATTAGTTACTAATACTGCTTACACTTCTTACTACTTAGATAAATCATATATTGCTTAAACCAAATTCAGTCACATAGCCTTATAGATCCAATCAATAAATTATGAATAAAAAAAGTAATTGGATTACATCCTTAACTACATAGGAAATCTTTTCATTTTCATAACTGAGAAACTTACAAGAACCCAACAATGTAAAAGTATTAAAGAAACCCATACTTTCGAACATTAGCAATCAACATTAGCAAGTTTAGTTACTACTTTCAGTTTCTCAAAGCTCATATTTACATTACTTGTTACTGCTACATATTTTTCTCCTTTAACGCCATAATATCCACAATATGCTCAAGAATTGAAGTAGGTTCCCAACTACTCATTTTTTCCCTTAAATAACCTGCACAAAATAACCATAACTTAAATGATAATCAAAAGAATAAGAAAACTAAAAAATAGCTTTTTTCTCAAAAAAAAAAAAAAAACTTAAAATAGCTTTTACACAAATTATACACATTGAAAATATGCTTAAACTGGCATGGTTATTATGTTACTTCCATTTTTCTCAAGACCTTTAATAAGCCAAATAGCTTTCTCTGCATTTTTCCTCAATTTTTCTTCAATTTTATTTCCCATGGGGCTCATGACCATTAGGGACAGTGTGGGTAATTCATTCAAAAAGTTCCTCACCAAGTATCAAGGCAGACTCTTTTGGAATTCTCTGATTTAGGTGCCATATTAGATGAATGATTTAGACTAGTTCCATAGTAAAATTTCTAGAAAATGATAATTCATATCCAATTATCATAAATAATCAGACTAATGCCCCGTGCAACAAAAAAAAAAAAAAAAACAAAACAAAAATAAGACAAAACCATAATAGTAACAATAACAAGAAAAAAAAAATTACCGGTACCGTAATAGATTAAGAATTTGAAACAAAGTCCATCAAAAATAAAAGTGATTAAACAATTCAATAATAATCATGAAAAATCAAAAGACACCCACCAACTAAAAAGAAAAACATATCCAAAACAATAATAGAAAATTTCATTTGACCATATTATCATGTACTTCAAAAAAAAAAAAAAAAAGAAGAAGAAGAAGAAGATTTAACGGTTTATATTCTGTCATGGCTGGCTTCGTCGACAATCACGACGAAAAGTGGTGTGGTTTTGAGCGTAGAATCTGACTTTCGGTGATGATTTCTATACGGTATCATTCTCTTCTGGTGAGTCATATGTGTAAGCTAGACAATACTGGCGATAAGAGTGGAGGAGATGTGGTCACTGCTATGGGAGCTAAGAAGATGAGGTCACCAGCTCTCAAATCTAAGTGAGAGAAATAGAATAAATTAGGGCTTGCTTGGATTCACTTTCATTTTCTGTTTTTTGTTTTTTTAAACAGAAAAATGAAAATTTTTATTGAAAGTTTGCTTGGCAACCTTGTTTTTGTTTTTTGTTTTTAAAAATTATTACCACAAATTTCAAAAAAAGTGGTAATAAAAAATTTTTGGTACTTTTATTTTTTTAAACAAATTTCAAAAATAAAAGAACATATAAATATTTATATACAAGTGCGTACATATATATATGTATATACATACATAAATATAAGTTTATATGACTTTCTCTCTTATTATTTGCACTTTATTATTTTTGGAAACAAGTAGTGAAATAAAGTTTGCCAAGCATGTTTCTTATTTATAAAAATTGAAAACCAAAACAAAATTTTTACTTCCATTTTTAGTTTATTTAAACAAAAAACTCGAAGTGAATCCAAGCAAGCCTTTAGCTGTATATTACTTTTTTTTTTCCTCATTAATTAAATCTACCACCATACCACTTTTTTAAAATGAATTCTTGAAGATCTTGACGGATTCTTGAACGATTTTTGACGTCAGCAACGATATTGATGGATTCTTGATGAATTTTTAACAGATTCTTGACGATCTTGATAGGTTCTTGATGGATTCTTGACATTGGCGGTAATCTTGACGGGTTCTTAATAAATTCTTGATGGATTCTTGATAAATTCTTGACTTCAGTGGTAATCTTGACAGATTCTTGATGGATTCTTGGTGGATCCTTGATGAATTCTTGACAGATTCTTGACTAATCCCCTCCCAAAAGTAGTAGAATCTAATAGTGGTGGTAAATTTTGTTAAACATTTGAAAAAAGTGGTAATTGTCTACTTAACCCAGAGAAATATGAAAGGAGGGGAAAAAAATAAGGTGGTATTTTTCGGGAAAAAATATGGTACTAAAATTATAAAAAAAAGTGAATTATCGTACATTTGACATTATTTTTTAAATTATGTGTATCTCATAATTTTCAAAAAAAAAATTCTCAAAAAATAAATATTGTCTAATTATAGGCTTTGTGCTAATTTTCGCTAAAATTCTAATAATTTTAACAAAAAAAAAAAAAAAAAAATCATCAAGAGCTATCATTACGTAAATTGAAACTTCGAAAAGAATGGAAATAATTAGGAGCCATTAGTATTATTAACCTTTCGAGGAAGAGTAGAGTAAAGAAACAATGTACAGTAATTAATTCGTTATTTTATTTTATCCTGTACGGTAGGACGTAATAAAAATATCGAAAGATTCACGTACGTGTATGTCTAGCAGCACCAACCCAAAAATTCAAGTGCTCTCCAGCCAGAGAGAGAGAGAGAGAGAGAGAGAGATCGAATCCTGTTGACATTGCATCACTACCCCACCTGGTCCATCTCCCCTCTCTCCTCTCCTCTCCTCTCCTCTCCTCTATTCATTCACATTCACACTACTCCCATATTATAAACTCCTTTCAAATACTCAAAAACCTCTGCATCTGCCTCTGCTTCTGTCTCTGTCTCTGTCTCTCCCAATTCCCCAAACTCTTCCCAAAAACCCACAAAAATGCCCAACTTCTTCATCTCCCTTCTCCTCCTCCTCTTCTTCCTCCTCTTCACCAATCGCATCGCGCCAGCTCACGCCCTCACTTCCCCCTCAGACATCTCTGCCCTTAAAGCCTTCAAAGCCTCAATTAAACCCTCTTCCATTCCGGCTTGGTCCTGTTTAGCCTCCTGGGACTTCGCCGCCGCCGACCCGTGTGCCTCTCCTCGCCGGACCCACTTCACCTGCGGACTCACCTGTTCTCCTGACTCCACCCGGGTTACCCAGATCACCCTCGACCCGGTCGGTTACTCGGGTGAACTCACCCCACTCGTTTCCCAACTCACTCAGCTCGCTACTCTTGACCTCGCCGACAACTCCTTCTATGGCCCAATTCCTTCCTCCATTTCTTCGCTCCTTAATCTCCAGAGCTTGACTCTCCGATCCAACAGGTTTTCCGGGTCGGTTCCTTCCTCCATTACCAAGCTCAAGCTCCTCGAGAGCTTGGACCTCGCGCGTAATTCTCTTACTGGGTTTCTTCCCAGTTCGATGACCTCGATGCCCAGTTTGCGCCGGCTCGATCTGAGTTACAACCGACTCACTGGGTCACTCCCCAAGCTTCCACCGAGTTTGCTCGAACTCGCTCTGAAGGGCAATTCGCTATCTGGGTCGCTGTCCAAATCGTCGTTTGACGGGTTGACTCAGCTGGAAGTCGTGGAACTCAGTGAGAACTCGTTCACGGGTACGCTGCAGAGCTGGTTCTTTCTCCTCCCGTCGATCCAACAGGTTAATTTGGCCAATAACAGCCTGACACGTGTCGAGATCTCGGGCCCCGCCGCCGGTCAAAGCGACCTCGTGGCGGTCGATTTGGGGTTTAACAGAATCGAAGGGTACGCCCCGGTTAATTTCGTGGCTTATCCTCTGTTATCGTCTCTTTCGCTTCGGTACAATCGGTTACGTGGCAAAATCCCATTGGAATTCAGCCAGAAAAAGTCGTTGAGGAGACTGTACTTGGACGGGAACTTCCTGACCGGTCAGCCGCCTAAGGGTTTCTTCGGCGGGCAGTCACCGGTCTCCTCGGGCAGCTTGGGGGATAATTGCCTGTGGAGCTGTCCACCGTCGTCACAGCTGTGCCTACCTTCGCAGAAACCCAGCTCCATATGCAAGCAAGCCTATGGTGGAAAACCAAGGTCTTGAAGAGTCAGATTCTTGGTCAAATATTTCTGTTGTTTTTACTCTGTAAAATGAATTTTAAAAAATGTAAAATGCTTTTTACAAGGTAGCAATTTGTAGTTAAATATTTGTTTTTGATATAAAATATTTGTATTGTACACAGTTAATAAGATGTAGGTTCAAGAGTATATAATATATTGATTCTCTGCTTTTTCCTGCAAAAAGAGATACATATTGATCCACTGATCACTTGAACTGTAAGTTTAGTGCAGAAATTTCCTTTTTAGACAATATAATATCCCAATAATATTATTACATCTCTACACCAAAACAACGTCATCTCTGTGCATTCAAACTAAACATCCGAGTTTCTTTCGAAAAAAGAAGGAAAAAAAAAAACCTAAACATCCGAGTACTTATCCTTTATTTTTAGCAAATAAAACAAAAAATAAATAGTACTTCCTGTTGTTATTACAATTAAAAAATTATGTCCCACTCATGATCGTAGGGTCTCATAGTCATTAATAAGGTGGACCAAATGTACTAAGCTTAAACAAACAACTCATGCTAACTAACATTAACAAATTTTGATTCTAAGGATGAAAGTGTAAAACACGGAAATGCTCAGGCCCACCGGCAAAGCTTTGGAATTCTTTATCCAAACTCAAAAAGAGTGGATTACACTGCTTTATGTCAAAATTATAATTACTTTCCCTCTGAACCAAATATATTTAAATTGAGACCCTCTTAGAATTCGGAAGAAAGAAAAGTACAAAGCCAACTCTTCCTTTCAGTTAATTTTGACCATTAAGTTTACATTATATTTAAGGAAATTTTATCTATTAAATGAACACTCAGCCGTTGAAATCGAATGACGTACGTAATCTAGTGATAAAAATTTCATAAAATTTTGTGTATTTTTTGTTTTCCCTTTTTTGGACCCAAAGATAACGTGCGATGAGACTATAGGGGGGATAGTAACGTAATTTTGGAGTATAATTGTCAGGTAGCTCAGAAGTTGGAAGTGAAAGTCAGAAACTGCGTCTGACTCTGACACGTTCAGGGATGATTGCTTGTGTTTCTGGGGAGAGGAGAGGCCAGAGAGCACGCAGTAGGCAGATGAAGTTGTACGCGCTAATTGAGAAGGTGGTGAAACTTTGAAAGCAAACAAACAAACAACAACAATAAAAGTATTAACTTTGTTTTTTGGAAAATGTGTTGTCGACCGAAAGCAAAAAATATCTTCTTTTTCGGTTGCCAAACAAGGAGACCCATAAACAACTAACAAGAATGAGCTGGTACATTATTAAGATGATTTTTCTGTTGCTCTAACTAATTCGGTCTTGTATGGTCCCGGTTCATTGCCTCTGACTTTAGAACAGTTTACAATTAGAGCAATGTTATGCACAACATTAAATTACGTATCAATCAGTTAATACAATTAATAGACTATTAGGCCGAGCCTCATACGAGTATGACTTAATGTCTAATTATAATCACCCATTATATGGTATTAGTCATTATTTTGTAGTCATTTTTAATATTTATTTTGTGATTTGTTCTTTTAATATGACCGATCAAGCAAAATTTATGACAAATTTTTATATCCTTAAATAGTTATGTGTTATGTTTGCAATTAGATGAGCCATAAATTAATAGTGAGTTGAGATGATACGTAACATGTACCGTTCTTTTTTTTAACGTGTTCTGTCTTCTATGAGTTACCAAGTGTAAAATGTTATAAATTTTCACCATGTAAGAATGATTTTCAAATGTTTTGATATTCTCAGCCCATTTGGTATAACTTTACGTCTTGAAGTAAAATATTTTGAAAATCTTCTTAAATGAACTAATGAGTCTATATTTTCTTTAAAAAATCTAATAAAAAAAGACCTTTTGAGAATTTATTCAAACACCTAAAAAAAATTATTTTTGAACTCTAGAAAATCTTTGGAAAAATTATTTTTGAACTCTAGAAAATCTTTGGAAGCCATGTTAAAAAAGAATTTTCTAATCAAAAGTAATATAAAGAAAAGAGACTTTTTTATTTTTTTTGAAAAGGAGGCTTTTTTATTTTAAGAGGGATAAAAAGGTAGGAATTGGAATGCTTAAGTGGGTGTGTATGTGTTTTTTTTTTTCTTTATGATATTTTTTCTTTATGATATTATTGCTCCTCCAAAGGGACTTTCACTGAAGATTATGATTATGATTACGGTAGATATGAAAAATATGCAAATTAGGGAGACACTTCACATCCACCCAACCACCTGTTTGTCACCGCAGAAAAGCAGGGGACCCACTTTTGGCATAAGTCAATTGAACCTCCTAATGTATGTTACTTTCAATTTATCTTTTTACAATTGTGGTAAAGCAAAAGCAAGAAAGAAAGAAAGAAAGAATCATGAGAAAATAAAGATTTTTTTTTTTTTTTTGGTGTTAGATAAGATATATGCGAATAAGCTTTGAACTCAGATACATGATTTGAAATAGTGCAATATTCTGCTCCATCTCATTCGTGATTGCTGCATTTAATCACAAATATATTAATTTGGGGAAGTTCTATATCCCCCAAGAATTCGACTATATGCATTCAGTTTTTTTCTAATATCATAAAATAATAATTGAAGTTTTTATTTATTTAGTTGTACATTCCTTATATTCCAAAAATATCCTTTTTTTTTTCACATTCATCCCTCTTACTTTTGAAATAACTCCTCTTAATTAGTTTTGCTCTATTTTTATATGTTTTCTTTTCACTTTTTAAATACATTTTATATTTTCTTTCCAGCGAGAAAGAAAGAAAACAATATAAAACTTTTATTGATAAAGACATACATTTCTAAATATATCCTTAAAAGTATTTATATACATAGGATTAATTTGTTCTTTTGTTAAATTATTATTTTGAAATTGTAATATATCTGATAATAGCTGAGAATGAAATGAAATAGAAACCTAATTTGTGTATCATGTATATCCAGAAGCAAAATGATAATTAGACTTGAGTCTTTTCCATTCTTTTTGGTTAAACAAGGTTTTTTTAAAAACAAAATAACACCACTTCTTTCGCCATGAAAATGTTGTTGCTCTATTGTTAAGTTTGTAATTAACGTAAAATTAAGGGGTGATTGTCTTTGCACCCCTACTTGCAATTAGGCACCTTGATTTTAATAAAATGCCAGAAAGGACAAACTAAAAATGGAATAAAGAATAAGTACCTCATGTACACCCCATTTCTTCTGCTCATATGCCCCTTCTTGTTCTCTCCCGCTTCGTCTCTGACGCTTCTTTGTCCATAAACTTCTTTTTTCCAGCCTTAGTTTTCCTGATTATTTAGCTTTCTCTTAATTTTTATGCGGTGTCTATATTCTCATGCAGATTTTTTTTTTTCCCCTCGATTCGCTGTAGGAATATAATTAGATAGATTAAAGCCAATGGAGCAAAGGTTAACCACACTAGTTACAATATAACACTTCCTTTTTTTTTTTTTTTTAAATAGAAACCCATCAGATTTTTATCATTGGAGATCAGTCATACTCTCCCTTTCCAAAATCCCGTGCACACTACCACCACAACACCCAACAAAATTAAAACTTTAGTAGTATTCTACAACAAATTATGATCGACAAATTACAAATACTAAAGAAACAAGGTCATCGAGTAAATTATTCTTTACCGGAAAAGAAAAATATCCCGCTTTAGGAATCTTGTCTGGTCCATTGAGAAACATGTGTAACAATTCTCTGTTTAGTTTTTCTGGAGTTCCTTAATTGCAGGATTTGAGAGGTAAATATTAATAGTATGAGAGTAAAAACCAGCAAGATACTCTGCCCTTTTACGAAATTGTCATATTTAAATATATAGATACATATATATACACATATATTTTTGGTTGATAATAGGTGCCTTTATGCCGTTTGAGACTTTGAGTGTCCATACAATCATAACTTTTTTCAAAATGTCCTACTTGGTAATTTTGCTATTAAAAGTAGTGCTTTTATTTCTTTTTGGGTGCAAATAAAAGCCC
>JXTC01000109.1:782632-838025 GCA_002914845.1 Trema orientale
GACTCTGTAATGTGTGGTTATCTAATCCTAGTCCAATAAGGATTGATGGGGTCTCTATTGGTGACTAGTATATAAGGATATAACTATAGGGTTTTAGTCCCCAAGCCAAATAGAACGTGTACTCTTCTCCTCTGCCTCCATCAACAGAGAGAGACCCATTGAGCATACATAGAGTATTCTGGCTGTGGAAGACCTTCTACCCTCAGGCTCTAATTAATCGCTTCCGCTTACGTGATCACATCCTTTGTTGTCAAACTTAATGGATTCAGGTTAGTCACGGGTTTCTCTCAACAAATCTTTTCCTGACAATTTGGCATGATAGATCCTAGGATTGTATTTGGTTTAACAATCCATTATGTAAATCTAACAAGTAGTATCAGAGAGCTAGAAATCATATTAAATTGCTTAGGATAATCATACATGTCTCTATTTTGTGATATCTTTACCTATATGGCTTTCTAGGATTTAGATATAACATGTATGATTAATGAATTTTTCATGATTTTGTTGAGATATTCAGTGTTTGAGGGTTGAATTCTGAGTTATGGGTCATAAAGTTTGCAGATAAGGGCGAATAATCGCATCAAGTTTAAGTTATCCAATTTTAAAAACGGGTAATTTACACTAAAGCCGCAACTTGGTGTTGCGGCGCCACATTGGTGGCGCTGCGGCGCCCAGGACAGAAAGCTGGCACTGTGGCGCCAATCAGTGGCGCCGCAGCGCCACCATATAAACAGATGGCGCCGCAGTGCCATGACATTGGCGCTGCAGCGCCATCACGGTGGCGCCACGGCGCCATGCCATTAGCGTCATAGCGCCACCATTACGGGTGCAGTGGCGTCGCGGCGCCACATACTGGCGCCACAGCGCCACCAATCGGGTTCAGAAAAATTTTTAGGTCGTTTTTGACCTATTTAAAGCATACGGTCTCAATTTTGGGTAGAATTGAGTCATTTTCGACTCAATTCAAGGAGTTCTAACCTGAAACTTAACCAATCAAGTTTTATTTTCTCAACCCACCTTCAGTACGACCCACACTTTATCCGTTGAAAACTCTATTTGGTTCTAAGAGTTGATAAAAGTGCTTAAAACTCAGTTGGTCATCCATAAAGATTTGTGCCTTGAAATTTTCAGTTTAATTTTTGGGCACTTTGGTTATTATTTTCTTTGCACTATTTGTTTAAATATTTTAAAATAGATGAGTTGAAACAACATATTGCCAAAATAACCTCTATTGCGTAAATTTATTTATTTTGAAAATTGTTTATGCGAATAATTACCGGCCCAAAGGAAGGTGATTATTTGGCCGAATAATGAACACACCTGCGGTAATAGATATGTGATGGTTGTCAAGTTTCCATGTGGACAGTAAATCGGCCCAAAGGAAGATTTGCTGTCTGAAAGAATTTACTGTCAATATTTGATTACTGCACTGAAGAGTACCACTTACAAGTTGATAAGTCGGCCCAAAGGAAGGCTTATTGATGTTATTTTGGGTATCTTGTGATGGAAGCCCACCTAATATGTTTATGTCATGCTAGTGTATTTTATATTGTATACTTAGTTTATGACATGTTTTAATGTGAGTTGTTATTTTCTGCTTTTGTTCTCTGTTCAGTTTCTGCTTCAAGTATATCTGCTAATTTGAATTCAATTCCTGTGCTTAACGGTACAAACTTCAAGAAGTAGAAAGAGCACGTTATGATTGTGCTCGGTTGCATGGATCTAAGACCTTGCACTCAGGAAAGAATAACTTGCTACTTTTACAGATGAAAGTTCTGATATGGATGTTAAGAATTTTGAGCAATGGGAACGTTCTAATCGCATGAGTCTTATGATCATGAAACATTCCATACCTGAGACCATAAGGGGTACTGTGCCAAAGGTCGATAATGCTAAGGCGTTCCTTGACGCAATTGCGGAACGTTTCCAAAAGAATGAAAAAGCCGAAACTAGTACCATGCTGAGAAATTTGCTTGCTATGCGTTATAAAGGTAAAGGGAACATCAGGGAGTACATCATGGAGATGTCCAATCTGGCTTCAAAACTAAAGGCACTAAAGTTAGAGCTGTCAGATGACTTGCTCGTGCAATTAGTTTTACTATCTCTTTCGCCATAATTCAGTCAATTTAAGGTGAGTTACAACACCCAGAAAGAAAAATGGACTCTTAATGAGCTCATATCTCAATGTGTGCAAGAAGAGGATAGATTGAAGCGAGATAAGACAGAGAGTGCTCACTTAGCAACAACCTCTCAAGATAAGAAGAGAAAAAGGAGTAAGGATAAAGGAGCTGCATCTGGGACTTCACATACTAAAGTGCAAAAGAAACAAGATGAGGATTCAGCTTGTTTCTTCTACAAGAAGGCAGGACATGTGAAGAAGGATTGTCCTAAGTACACCACTTGGCGTTTAAAGAAGGGTAAGCTTCTCAATTTTGTCTGTTCTGAGGTTAATTTTGCTTCTGTATCCAATCATACTTGGTGGGTGGATACCGGTGCTACTACTCACATAAGTATGTCTATGCAGGGTTGTCTGAGGAGCCGTCTACCAAGTGATGCTGAAAGATACATCTATGTGGGCAACGGAGACACAGCTACAGTAGAGGCAATAGGACTATTTAGGTTGCAATTAGGTCCTGGTCAATTTTTGGATTTGGACGAGACTTTTGTTGTACCGTCATTTAGACGGAATTTAATTTCCATATCAGTTTTGGACAAATCAGGTTATTCTTGTTCATTTGGAAATAATAAATTTAGCCTTTTTCAGAATTCTAATATTCTTGCGACTGGTACTTTGATTGATAACCTATATAAAGTTGACACTGTTACCTCAATTAATGAAACTTTGCATGTCGAGAAACGTGGTACAAAACGCAAAACCACAGAGAATTCTTCTATATTGTGGCACAAGCGATTAGGACACATCTCTAAACAGAGAATACAGCGTCTTGTGTCAGATAGAATTCTTGACCCACTTGACCTCACAGACTTCACAGTTTGTGTTGAGTGCATTGAAGGCAAACAGACAAATATGCGTAAATTAGGTGCTAATAGGAGTTCCGGAGTCTTAGAACTGATACATACTGATATCTGCGGTCCATTCCCTACGGCTTTATGGAATGGCCAACAGTATTTCATCACGTTTATAGGCGATTACTCTCGCTATGGGTACTTATATTTAATTCATGAGAAGTCTCAATCCCTGGACGTATTTAAAGCTTTCAAAGCCGAAGTTGAAAATTAACTCGATAAGAAAATTAAAGCCGTCAAATCCGATCGTGGTGGTGAATACTACGGTAGGTATGATGGATCTGGTGAACAACGTCCAGGACCCTTTGCCCAGTATCTAGAGGAATGTGGAATCGTCCCACAATACATAATGCTGGGGAAACCTAGCATGAATGGTGTTGCTGAGTGACGAACCTGAACACTTAAGGACATGGTAAGGAGTATGATTAGTCATTCCTCCTTACCTGAATCACTCTGGGGAGAAGCACTAAAGACTGCAGTTTATATACTCAATAGAGTACCCAGTAAATCAGTAGCTAAAACCCCATATGAACTATGGATAGGTAAGAAGCCTAGTATTAGGCACTTGCATATTTGGGGTTGTCCAGCTGAGGCAAGGCCGTACAGGCCACATGAAAAGAAACTGGACTCAAGAACAATAAGCTGCTATTTTGTTGGCTACGCTGAAATATCCAGAGGTTTCAAATTCTATGATCCCTCTAATAGGTCCTTTTTCGAGACGGGTAGTGCGAGATTCCTTGAGGATGTTGAAGTTGGAGGGGGAGATAAGGTTAGGGATATTGTCTTTGAAGAGGAATATATTTCTCTTCCTACAGTTGCTATTGGAGGTGATCAGGTTTCTTTGCCTGATATTATTCAAGAAGCAAATCCAGAAATTCAAGACAATATTTCGCAACTCCCTGTCCTACATGAGGAAGTTGCTCCTGAAGAGCAACCTCAACAACCTCAAGAAGAAGTGTCATTAAGGAGATCTACCAGGGAAAGGAGAAGCGCGATTCCGGATGATTATATCGTCTATCTCCTAGAACATGAGTTTGATATAGGAGTGGAAAATGATCCAATCAATTTCACTCAAGCTAAACAAAGTTCAAAATCCTAACAATGGATCACTGCCATGAAAGATGAGATGAAATCCATGAAAGATAACGACGTTTGGGATCTTGTCAAATTTCCAGCAAGAAAGAAATCTATTGGTTGTAAATGGATTTTTAAAACCAAAAGGGATTCTAAAGGCAATATTGAGAGATATAAGGCTCGTCTAGTTGCCAAGGGTTTCACTCAGAAAGAAGGCATTGACTATAAAGAGACTTTCTCTTCAGTTTCTTCGAAAGACTCTTTTAGAATAATTATGGCACTAGTAGCTCATTTTGATTTGGAGCTACATCAGATGGATGTAAAGACTGCGTTTCTCAATGGTGATATTGAGGAAACGATTTATATGGTACAGCCAGAAAACTTTGTAACCAGAGATCCAAAGTCTATGGTTTGTAAACTAAAGAAATCCATCTATAGTTTCAAACAAACATCCCGTCAATGGTATCATAAGTTCCATCAAGTTATTTCTTTATTTAGTTTCGAAGAAAATTCGGTAGATAGATGCATTTATCACAAGTTCAGTGGGAGCAAATGTATCTTCCTGGTCTTGTATGTCGATGACATACTTTTGGCAAGCAACTATATAGGCTTACTACACGAAACCAAGATATTTCTATCAAACAAATTTGAGATGAAAGATCTTGGGGACGCCTCTTTTGTATTAGGAATAAAAATACACCGAGATCGCTCTCAGGGTATTCTTGGATCATCACAAAAGAGCTATATCGAGAAGGTGCTTGATAGATTTGGCATGAGCAAATGTGCCCTAGGAGATACACCTATTGCTAAGGGTGATAAATTCAGTCTCATTCAATGCCCCAAGAATGAGTTTGAAGCTAAGGAAATGCAAAAGGTCCCTTATGCATCTGCACTAGGGAGTCTGATGTATGCTCAGGTGTGTACGCGTCCGGATATAGTGTACATAGTTGGAGTATTAAGTAGATATTTTAGCAACTCTGGTATGGATCACTAGACAGCAGCAAAGAGGGTTTTACGTTATTTACAGAGAACAAAAGATTACATGCTCACTTATCGGAGATCTGATCATTTGGAGATCGTAGGGTATTCCGACTCCGATTATGCTAGATGCCTAGATAATAAGGGATCCACTTCATCCTATATTTACCTGCTTGCCGGAGGAGCTGTATCATGAAAATTGTTAAGCAGACACTCACAGCTTCTTCTACTATGGAGGCAGAGTTTGTAGCTTGTCATGAGGCATCAAATCAGGGAATATGGTTGCGGAATTTTATCACCGGGCTGCGAATTGTCGATGGCATTGAGAAGCCATTGAAGATTTATTGTGATAATAGAGCCGCCGTCCTATATTCTAATAACAACAGAAGCTAGTCAAAGTCTAAACACATAGACATTAAGTTTCTAGTTGTTAAGGAAGGAATTCAGAGTCATTTAGTGTCTATAGAACATATTGGAACTAACTCCATGTTGGCGGATTCGCTCACCAAAGGTCTAACGCCTAAGGTGTTTCATGAGCATACTGCTCATATGGGTGTTGTACCATTTAAAGATGTTTAGGAATAGTGGGAGTTAGATTTTACGAGTTCTCTTGTGATAGACACATTTGTTATTTGATATCAATAAAGTGATGGTTTTCTTTTATACTCTGAATTTATATTTTATTTTCTTTCTATCTGCTGTTTTGCATAAAGTTGCGGTTTTGCATAAAGTGAAAGACTAAGGTTGATTCGTTGGAATCATAAAGCAGGACCAAATGAAAATAGGCATGTAGGATCACTTTTCGTGTAATTTCCATACCACACATCCATACTTGATCTGTGTCATTGCGTGTATTGATTTGGTAATCATTGATGGATTTAGTTGCCTACCTAAGTGCAATGAAGACCGCTTTGGTTTCATGTTGATATACAAAATGGTTCAGATTGTCTTAAGGGGTAATTTCTTAACAGACAGCAATAAAGTGCGCACTCAAGTTTTCATTATATAATTATCTCAGGAAAAATTTATGTAGCCCAAGTGGGAGATTGTTAGGTTACTCGTGTAACCTAATATGTGGGCCATAGTTTTTATATCAATTATATATTATAAGAGCTGTCTAATTAAGTAGGGCCATTAAGTGATCTAATTGAGGGCTCATGAAGTTACCTATTTGGTGTGGACTCTGTAATGTGTGGTTATCTAATCCTAGTCCAATAAGGATTGATGGGGTCTCTATTGGTGACTAGTATATAAGGATATAACTATAGGGTTTTGGTCCCCAAGCCAAATAGAACGTGTGCTCTTCTCCTTTACCTCCATCAACAGAGAGAGACCCATTGAGCATACATAGAGTATTCTGGCTGTGGAAGACGTTCTACCCTCAGGCTCTAATTTCCGCTTATGTGATCACATCCTTTGCTGTCAAACTCAATGGATTCAGGTTAGTCACGAGTTTCTCTCAATAAATCTTTTCCTGACAATTTGGCATGATAGATCCTAGGATTGTATTTGGTTTAACAATCCATTATGTAAATCTAACATAGAGACCTTAGGTAACGTTTGGTTTCGGATAATGGGGTGGGAATGGAAAGACTATTCCTAAGAGTGGCCCATTCATTTCTCTGGTTTGCTTTTTAGAGTTAAGAAAGATTATTCCAACTGAATTGCTATTCCATCAACTAATGGAATTGAATTTCCTAAACTAAATGGGTGGAAATTCCAATCCATTCCAACCCCAAGTTTTATGGCCTAACTACCCCTATTTCAATTTACTTCTCATGTCGCCCACCTTACTTTTCCATGTCAAGTATTCTGCAATAATATACTTGCAAAATTGGAATATGTTTTTTTGGCGTTGAGCTCTGTAAATTTGTCTTCTTTCTTTCATGTTCTTTTTCCTACAATTTTGTCTTCTTCTTTTTCTATTTTCTGGGCTTGTAGGTTTAAAATTATCAAAGACCAGCTGAAGTAATTCCATCGGGATCTATTAAAATACTAATATTTAAGATTTTATGAAATACTTTAGTTGTTGCTTAATTATTTTATTATAGTTGCATAATTTTGAAGTAAATTTATTTATAAAATATCTTATTGATAAGTTATTGAATAATTACTCTTATAGATTTTCTTTAAAATTTATTTCGTTTATTAAAAAGATGCTCATATATACATATGAGTAAATTATTTGTTAAAACAAGAATTAATTTTTGGGCGCGTCTACAGTAGGGGCACCCCTACGTAGGGCCTTGTCTATTCACCGTTGGATGGGAATCTGTATATAAATAGATTCTCCATAGATTCCCGTTATTCCTCACAGATTCCCATCCAACGATAATTAAGGCATGACCCTACGTAGGGACGCCCCTACCGTAGCCATCCCCTTAATTTTTAATGCAAGAAAAAAGTACAAGTTTTACACCAATTTAACTATTTGTCCAACTTTTCTAATAAGAAGAACATTTTTGTCTCAATAATGTTAATTTCATTTCATTCCATAATAAATTAGACATAATCATTCAACACTGATTCCAACGTATCAGCCAAACAATTCAATAATTTTCATTCCTACTCTCATTTAATTTCTATTACCATTTCCATTCTTTTTTCATTTTTTAGTTAGGAACCAAACGCTACCTTAGTGAGAAACCCGACAAGAGTTCAGTGGAATTGTTTAGATTACTCTCCAGCTCTATCTTACTTGCTTATTCCCACTCATTTTCAATTCCTAAAACTTCTTCTGTTTGTTCAATCTTTAGCTCCAATGGCTTCCCTCTCAATTGGGACCCATTTGTCTCCATCCCACCATTTCAACGCATCTCCACTTTGCTCTCTTTGTCCCCCTTCTCTCCTGCAAACCCACTCCCCATTTCTATCTAAACCTTCTTCTTTCCGTGGAATAAGGACTCCAACTCCAAGGTTGCTTGGAAATCATCTGTTGGCTCGAGCTGAGGATAAGGCCAAGGCTTCTACCTCTTCTTCGTCCGACAAACAGTTCAAGGTTCTTCTCTCATTATTATTCCATTTTCTTTGATTAATTATGAGACTGCCCATTATCTTTGTTCTTGCTGGTTATAGACTTATGAATGTAATTTTGGCAAAGTGTGTGCTTGACTTGGTATTGAGCAATTCGTTAAAAGGTTTAAAGGGTTGAGTTTTAATTCGTCAAATAGTAAACTATGATATCCTTTTTAATTGAATTATAAAGGTTTTGAATCCCTTACTCTCAACTTATTTTTCAGTTATTGGATTTTGGAATTAAATTTTAGTGGGGTTGCATCAGTATGCATAGTTCATGCATTTCCGTTATTGAACGAGGAGAAAAAGTATGGTTTTGTGAAAAGAGATTTGGGTTTTGCTTGAACCAGTGAAACTAGCCACGAATCTGGGTGTCCTTTGTTCTGCTACCAATTTGAATAAAGCTTCCAAAATTTTGAAATGGATTTAATTAAAGCAAATAATCACTGTAGAAGTATGTGAATCATGTACTGTCTTGTATTGTTGATTAAACTTGATAACATAGAATTAGAAGTGTTGATAAATGTAACCATATATGTATGTGTCCTAGTGCAGTACTACTCCTCCTCCTCTTAATAACACTTCAATTTTGACGTTTAGCATATCATCAGGAGTTGACCCCATCTGGAACATGTGATCCTTTATGTTCGATTGACGAAACAAGCTCAAGGGATTTTGAAGCAAATTACCAGCCAAAGACTGATTTGCTGAAAGCTCTTGCAATATTTGCAGCAGCTGGAACAGGGGCAGTGGCAATTAACCAGTCCTGGGTTGCAGCTAATCAGGTTTATGTTTATCCTTTTGCCTTTTGTGTAACTATCTATTCGTTGTTTGTTTGGAATTCTCATGAGAGCTATCGTCCTTTTTGAGCAGAAAGAATGCTCTATAACAACCCCAAGTTAACTTCATGAAATTTCATGACACAGAATGTTGCAATGGCATTGTTGTTCGGAATAGGGTATGCGGGGATCATATTTGAAGAATCCCTAGCCTTCAATAAAAGTGGAGTAGGATTACTAATGGCTGTGAGCCTGTGGGTAATTCGAAGTATTGGGGTAAGATTCGTTGTTATTACTTGGAATATTAAATGACATCTGGTTTAGCAATAATTTGCATATAGTTCCATTGTTTTCCCATGTAATAATGATGCATTTAGCCATCCTATAAAAAAGCTAATAAGTAAAGTTTTCCTTCTCTTGTTTTTGTGGTTGTGGACTGGGAGACATGCTACCCTTTGGTACAAGATTCTGTGACGTTTATGTCTCCTCTACCCTTATTCAATGATAACTGCGAAGAGACAATTGTTGTTTGTCTTTATTTTAATTATTAAATACATTGTCCGCTGTTTTTTGGCTGTTTGAATTTTGTGCAGGCTCCTTCCTCAGAAGTAGCTGTTTCAGAGCTAACACATGCATCTGCTGAAGTCAGTGAAATAGTGTTTTTCTTACTTGGTGCAATGACGATTGTGGAGATTGTTGATGCTCATCAAGGGTTTAAACTAGTTACAGATAACATAACCACTCGAAAACCAAAAACTCTCCTCTGGGTGGTGAGTGCTTTATTCTTCTTTATTTTCATATTTAGAAACCCATTCTGTTGTGCAACTGGAATATTAGCTCATTGTTTGAACTTTGGATATAAAATCAAGGTATGAAAATATATCATCTTTTAACTTGTGAATTGTGATTCATCCATTACATAGCAATGTGTTAGCTGTGATTCTTGGAAGAGACAAGATCATTTTGTTGAAAGTCTGTCAGAGAAAACTGCAAGTTGCACGTCTACTCACTAATTACTGCCTGAACACCTATCTTGAGTTGCACAAAGTTAAGGAACCTTAAAGGTTGTTTTCAAGATCCGTGTTAGATTAGCTTAGACATGTTCTTCTGCACTGACATTTATTATAAGCAGTAAATAGAGAGTGAATCCTTCAATTTCTGTGGGGACTATGTTTCTCTCTCTGTGTTTTCTTTCTTCTTCTTTTCTTGTTCGATCTTTCAGTAACATATAAGATCCCTAGCTAGCTTGCTGAAACTTTTGTTACTTATCTTTCCCCGAAGGGTTGCATACATATTTAACTCCGGATTATGTTATTCTGTATTGTCGTCATACGGTGATAATATTTTATCTGTGGCATCTAACCTGTAATAGTTGGCATTGTAGGTTGGCTTTGTGACTTTTTTCCTTAGTTCGGTCCTTGACAATCTGACATCTACTATCATCATGGTTTCTTTACTGAGGAAACTAGTGCCTCCATCAGAATACCGGAAGTATGTATAGAACGTGTAGTATGTTTTCTTGTATGCTTGTGGAACTTTTGCAGACGTTGTTTGCTCTAGATCATGTACTTTCCAAGTTCATCTGAAAAAAAAAAGATTAAAAAAAAAAAAAAGAAGCATGCGGAGTTTATATCACATAGCGTCTAATGCTGATATTAGAACTGGGAAAATATGGAGTTTACAAAACTCATTTTCGCATTTATAGAAATTTTGAAAACAATTGTCACATATGTTAACATGTAGGACATGTTCACAACATTGATTAAATATCCAGAAATGGACTTAGTTTTTCTCTCTGTTGGGATTGATAGCTGTAGTTTTTATAACCAAACATCCTTCAGAAGGTTCCCTATGGAAGTATTAACTGAATTTGAGAGCTTACAATTAACCAGGTTATAAACGTTGCAAATGACTGTTGTTCAATTTTTCCTGACAATATTATGTATATCTGAGCTAGAGTAGTGTGGTCATTAATGAATTTTCTGCAAAGCATGCAATATTTCATTTATGCAATCTGAATTTGTCGATCAGGCTTTTAGGTGCTGTTGTTGTTATAGCTGCAAATGCTGGTGGTGCATGGACTCCAATTGGTGACGTCACCACTACTATGCTGTGGATACATGGTCAGATATCCACATTGGAAACAATGAAGGTCTTTTTTTTTTCCCCCACTTAACATCAGTTTGTTGAATTTATAACAAATATTACTCCTGCATTAGCTTATGATTTGTCCATTTTTCAAATATCAATGCAAAGAGAACTGGGTTGATTCCCTTAAAAAACAAGAAAATGCACTTTTTTCACTTTCCAGTCTCACTGCTTGAGATGTGGATACATTTTAATAATACAACAAATCATAGTGGAATCTACGTGTCAAGCAGTGAGATTGGAGGGTGGAAAAGAGAATGTAAAAGAGACTGCAATTAGCACCCCTGAAAAAACGGAGCCTAATAAATATTGATTCCCATATCACATAGCTCAAGAAATTACAATGCCCTACAATTTTCTATTTAAAGCCAGGATTTGACACCACCTGAAACAGATTGCACTGATATTCAGATGCCGGAAACCTTATCTGTGCAGGTTGTTATGTTTCAATAAAAACCAGCCTTCTGACATTGAGCGACTATTCTTTACTTGTTTGCAGAGCTTGGTTTTACCTTCAGCCATTTCTCTAGCTGTCCCACTGGCTCTTATGTCTCTTACCAGGTACTCTTCATGCTTTATCTGAGCAAAGCTAGGTAAGTTGATATTTGCAAATTTATATTAAAATGAATGGATATCATATTGGTTCCCTCCTTTTCCATGTAGTGAAGTAAATGGGAAAGGGCAGGACTCTCCCAATGTTTTGGCATCTGAACAGATGGCTCCTCGAGGACAGCTTGTTTTCTCTGTAGGTATTGGAGCTTTAGTTTTCGTTCCAGTGTTCAAGGCCCTAACCGGGTTGCCTCCATTCATGGGTATGCTGCTTGGACTGGGAGTTCTTTGGATTCTCACTGATGCCATCCATTATGGTGAATCTGAAGGGCAAAGGTTAAAAGTACCCCAAGCTTTGTCACGGATTGACACTCAAGGAGCACTTTTCTTCCTTGGAATTCTTCTGTCTGTGAGCAGGTGAATATGCAAGCACTTTTTGAGAGGTGTGATGTCATTTAAATGAGACATAATACGTTCCCAATCTTCCTGGCATAAATTTCAGAGAAAGATGATAATCATGAACCGCTCCTCTTGTCCCTCTCATATTAGTTTTACAGGTTTGCAAATTTTATTCGGGCATGTAACTTGTTCTTTCTGCACTATTCAAATTTGAATTGTTCTTTTTCTAGCCTGGAGGCAGCTGGAATTCTACGGGAATTAGCGAATTACCTGGATGCTCATATTCCGAGTGTTGAGCTCATCGCCAGTTCAATAGGAGTTGTATCAGCAATCATAGACAATGTTCCACTGGTTGCTGCAACTATGGGGATGTATGATCTATCCTCCTTCCCTCAAGATTCTGAATTTTGGCAGCTGATTGCATTTTGTGCTGGTACTGGTGGATCAATGCTAGTTATTGGCTCAGCAGCTGGAGTTGCTTTTATGGGGATGGAAAAGGTGGACTTCTTCTGGTATTTGCGGAAGGTAATCAATCATCAGTTGATGTTTTACTTCTTGAAATTTCTTATTTTTTTCCTGGTGGGAGACTGAATTCACTCTTTCATTGCAGGTGAGTGGTTTTGCTTTTGCAGGCTATGCTGCCGGCATTGCTGCCTACTTAGCAGCTCATAACCTCCACTTTTCGGTGCCAACTACTATAGCCGAGGTTCCTTTCCTTTCTGCATTCACGCATTAACAAGCTAAGGTTTGGATGCCTCATTGGGTTCAGACAAGGTGGTATGTACTTCATCAGGAGTCTTAATTAGCACGAGATTGTTCTATTGAAGATTTCCAAGCAATGAAACCATGCTTCTTTAAGAAATTTGAAGTTAAAATATCAGAATTGGATATTTGTTGTTGGGAGCCCGTACACTGAGCAGTGCTTGTTACAACGGGATCTAGAATAATGGTATATTTGCTCAGTCCAATACCAATCTTCCACGTGAACATTTTGGGATGGTTTTTGTTCCATTACTTGTTCTTCTTAGAGGGGACATGTATCCAAGCTTGAATATATTTGGAAGAATTATACGATGTCTCTGACGTTCATTAAAATAAAGAATCACGGGGTACTCTTACACTCGTGTGCATATAATCTCAAATTTTATTTCTTATGATTGTTTAGTAAACTCCTCTGATTTTTATTTGATGTTATTCGGAGTGGTTTGTTTCAGCAAAATATTTAGATCTGGTTGTATATGCTTACTTTCCGTTCTTACTTTCCGTTGGTGAAACGCAATTTTTTCCAGAACAATATCATAAATTATATAAAACTTGAGCGTGCACATGCACATCCTATGCTCAGCCTTTAGGATATAATGATATAATAGATTGTACTGTCCGCTTTTCTACGACTTTTCTGCTTTGAAATAAAGTTTAGTACATGTTAGATATTGTTTTGATTCCCAGTTCCCACTATGCGGACAATAATTAAAAGACCACTGCGTTACAGCTTACAAGGCAGTGGAATATCAGTTCCATTGAAAAGAAAATAAAATAATAAAAAGAATCCATGGGGATTGTGTATTGCCTGCTATAAGACCGCCACACTAAAAGGAGCTGCTACAACAAGGAACAAAAATAAGTAAATAACCATGAAGATCCATAGGCACAGAAAAAAATGAATAAATAAATAAACGGGTACCACTAGAATTAAGGACTATAAAATTTCAAAAAACAGTCTCTTCATCGCAACGCTTAATTATTCTTTCCTCAAACTTAAACCACCCAAGAAGGAAACAAAATTCAAAATCGGGCTAAAGATGTAGTAATAATCCCCCAGAACAGAGAGAAACAAAATCCCCGGTAGAAAATTGATGAAATAATGTAGGGCCACACTACAACTTAAGGAAAACAAACTCTTCGATGGCGGGAACATCACCAATCTTCTTCAAAGCTTCCTTGCTGGGTTGATCATCCACACCAATCGCCATCACTGCCTGCTTTCTTGGAGCAATTCTTCCAACACTCATGAAACTAACATTAACATTTTCCGCTCCAAGAATGCTTCCAACCGTTCCAATCATACCAGGTTGATCAACCTGTCTGCAAAGTATTATGTTTCCTTCCAAGCTCACATCAACCTCAAATGATCCAACCCTGGTTAGATGAGGGATCCCATCCTTAACACGTCCCTCCACCTTTATCTCTCCAGTCTCTGATATTGCACTGGCAAACTTGGATTCCACATTGGCAATCTGGACCTGAATGAATTCCAGTGGATTCTCTGGCGACCCATCTAAAATGATTCTCTCTTCAGTTATTCTAAGACCTCTCTGCTTAGCAGTGAAGTCAGCATTAACCAAATTCACGAAAACACTGGATATGGGCTCAATGAGACCCTTAGTAATCATGGCACGAAGCAGCCTAGTGTCAAGGTCATCAGGTGCTCTAGCAGAGGCGTAAGTCACTTTCACAGTCTTCACACCACTTCCTCCTGCTACTAGCTGGACAGCTAGTCTCCCAAGCTTTTCAGCGAGTTCAACAAAAGGCTTCAGTTCGGTCAGAACCTGCAAATAGGTAAAAAGGAAAACATCAACCTTACAACAATCTGAAACAATTTGAAAGAGGTACAACAACAAACCACTCAGGATGATGACACTGGCTAGCAGAAACCCAGGCAGTAAAATAGAATTAGAAACTGAAATATATCTTGGACAAACATTCCAACCTAGAAAAGGAATAAATAAGTGCCTAAGTTACAGACAAGCAGAGTACGACCGTAAGTAACCAACATTCTAGCAATACCTCAGCAGGAACCATTGGCGCGTTGACTGCAGTGGCAGCAAGCTCCCCCTTCAGAGCTCCAACAACAGCTTCAGCTATTTCAATTGCCACTCCTTCCTGTACATCAAAATCCAAACATTATTATAAAATAAAAAGACAGGATGAAAACAAGTATTAAAAATTTTAAATCTTATAATTTTATAAAAACCTGTGCTTCCATAGTGCTGGCACCTAGATGAGGAGTTGCTGTAACTTTCTCATGCAGTACCAACTTGCTCTCTTTAGCCGGTGGCTCCACCGTAAAAACATCGAGTGCTGCCTGGGAAAGAAAAGAGGATCATCTTACTCTACTTTACTCAACAATATAGCATATTTTGCAATTTCTGACTCAGAATGCACAGACCTGCGCAACAATTCCAGCATCCAGTGCCTTCACCAGAGCATCTTCATCAATGACTCCACCACGAGCAACATTCACAATGCGGACTCCTTTCTTCATCTTTGCAAATGTTTCATCGTTGAGAATCTTTGATGTGGCAGGAGTGAGAGGCATGTGCAAAGAGATGAAATCTGCTTTAGATATGGCTTCATCAAAGCTCACAAGTTCCACTCCTATTGCACGGGCACGATCTGCCGGGGCATATGGATCGTGTGCAATTACATGCATACCAAGCCCCTTGGCTCGCCGGGCCACTTCAGAGCCAACTTTTCCAAATCCCAACACTGCAAGTGTTTTCCCAACTAGGGATACACCAACATATTTGTTCCTCTGCCACTTACCTGGATTGACCGGATCATAAAAATCCAATCAAGTCATCATTTTTTGAGCAAGAAAAATGTAAACTTGATGATTTTTCTTTTAGTGTACCTTTCTAGCTTTCCAAGAGAATCTTTTACAATTAGAATATATCTTTCCACTACACTTCACTCTTGAAAATACCAAAAGTGATTTTTCAACCCACATATAAAAACCAAACAGTGACAAAATCTCCTAATAATATCCAGATTACCAAGTGAATCATGCCTTCAAACTATTCGACGAAATGCCCAAAAGCAAATCAAGATCGAAACAATATCAACATCAAAAAGAAAGAAAAGAGTGACACAAAGCTCAACCCCAAAAAAAAAAAATAAAAAAGACAAATAAAACTAAACTACACTAACCAGCTTTCACAGACGCGTCAGCTTGTGCGACGTTCCTCGCCATAGCTGCCAAGAGAGCGATCCCGTGCTCAGCAGCGGCGACAGTGTTGGCCGTCGGCGCGTTCACCACCAAGCACCCGTGCTCAGTGGCCGCAGCCAGATCCACATTATCAATCCCCACACCGGCCCTCCCGACCACCTTCAACCTCCCTCCGGAGGACTCGAACACCTCGCGGCTGACCTTGGTCCCGCTCCGCACGATCAGAGCGTCGCAGAGCGAGATCTTGGTGCAGAGCTCCTCGGGGGTGAGGTTGTAGGAGCAATCGACGTTGGCGAAGTCCTTGAGCAGGTCGAGCCCCGCCTCGCCGAGCTTCTCGGCGACGAGGATCGTGGGCTTGGCGTCGAGACCGGCGGAGACCACCAGGACCAACGGCCGAGCCGTGGCCGCCCGGCGCCGGGGGAGGAGGGAGACGGAGAAGGCGGAGGAGAGGGGGAGCTTGGACGAGAGAGGAAGCGAGGCATTCCTCAGAGGCTGGAGGCGGAGGGTTTGGGAGGTTGAGGCAGCCATTGACGACGGCGGAGAAGGAATTTTGGAAAATGAAAATGAAAATGTGGAAAGACAAGTTGTGGTGTCCGTACTTTTATAGGCGGGGTTGGAAGTGAAGTGTGACGAGAGAGGAACCTGGGTTTTTTTTGGGTTTGGGGTTTGGTTGAAAGGAGTAGATACACACGCGCTTGGCGCGTGCACCTGCTTGTCGGGTTTAGGGAGCGAAGAGCGTGCGGTCTTGTGGTGGCTCTGGTTTTCTCTTCTCCAATAAGCTCGGTTCGGTAAGGCGTCCACCTGTACGGCACGGATTTTCATGACATCTGTATTAATATAGGGTTCACGTAATAGATGGGGTGCTAGAATAAAAATATTTAAAACTCAGTGACAAAAAGAGATTTTAGGTGTAATTTAGGGGTCAAGATGGAAACATTTTTGCCCATTATTAAAGCAAACGAAAGAAAAATTAGGGTGCCGAAATATGAACTCAAAACGAGATTAAGTTAATAGTTCAGTGTTCAGAGCCACTATCCATACATGGGATTAACAAAATTTCTTTTTTGATGTCTAATCATGCAAAATAATTAAATATTTATGTGAAAAAAAAAAACTATAAATACAGCCTATTTTCAACACTTTTTTTTTTTTTTGTGTTGACTGATAAAAATGTGACATGTTTTATCTTTCAAAATATTTTGATCTTTCATATTTGTGCGCCATTTACGAATGGCTTTTATTTTTCTTTTTAATATGAAATCATTTAGGACAAGTTGGAAATTTGAATAAGGAAAATTATAAAATCTAGATACAATTTCGTTTCTATAAGTAGTAATTTTCTGATGATAGCCATGGTCCGGGGACCGGAATGACAGAGGCTGTTAATTACACTAATTGAATTTACCTCTTCAATAATATTATAATAATGATAGGGGCGCGTCTATTGTAGGGCTCCCTAAATATAGCCCTATCTAAGGTCATCTAATCTAAGCAGTCTGATTTCAATTCAATAGTAATTGATTGAGATAACTTAAGTTGCATAATGTGAGGCGCGAAACATGCGATCAATCCGATTTTGACCCGGAAAATAGCTGTCTTTACCCGATCTACTCCATCTCTCTCTTTCTCTTCGTCTCTTGACCCGAAAACACCTCGTTTTTAAGCGATGAACTCTCTCTCTCTCTCTCGTCGTCTATCAATTTCCCCCAGTGGAATTCCATGGATCTCTCTTTGTTTCTCGGCTGAGGCTCAGTCGAACTCCCTCGCTATTTCTCATAGTCAATCGCATTGATCTGGGTTTATCTCCCTCGATCTCCCCCGTATATCAGTCGTGAACTCTTGCTTATCTTCCCCCGATCTCCCTATATATCAGTCGTGATCTCGTGTGCCCTCTCCTGCGATTGCTGAACTCTATCTAGCCGTCCAAAGTTCTTCGAAGGCAAGGTAGCCGTCTCTCTCTCCCTTTCTCGTTGGATATTAATATCTATATTCTGGTATTTGAATATTCATTGTGTCTCCCTCTCTTTGAAGAATGATAAAAGGGAAATGGTCTCATATTTATATTTTGATTACTAAAAGAAATGGTCTCATATTTATATTTTAATTACTAAAATTAGAGCTGAAAAGTGTGAGAAAGTTGCTATATTCGTAGTTGTCTGTATTGTATTCATCACGTTTGATAAACTTCCGCAATGAAGTTTAATTACTGGTTGGTGGCCATGTTGATTACTCTCTTGGACTATGTTGAGAAATTAAATTTGTACTTTTTAATTGATTAATAGAGAAATGTAACTGCAGAATATTTTTTTTTCTCATTGAACTTAAATAATGACAAGAACAAAGATTTTGAGAACAATTTTAGAATGAATTGCTCGTGTACATAGTAGTATATAATGTGTTGCAGTTCGAATATAGAAATTATGTTATCTAATATAGTTGGTATCTACTGTTTCTGAATGTGGGAGGGATGGAATGAATGGTGTGGATCGTTGAGAAAAAGGCAGGGAGGGTTTGAGTTTGGGTGTTGATGGATTTTCACTGGAAGTCTTTGGCACAGATATGAATATGATGCAGGTAATAATATCCCAGTTTGAATTCTACTAATTATTAATTCTTGTAGAAGTTTGTTATTGTATAGATATAAAAAGTGTGAAACGAGAATAGGAAATGAAAAATTCAGTTTCAAAATTGCGGCATTATCTCATTGCATAAGAAACTTAATACACGGTGAATAAGGAAATGAATGTAACTTGGAAAAAAAAAAGAGGAAAAAATAAATAAAAAAAGAAGCTTTCGACTACATGAGCTATGAAATTGAGATAAAAGCATACAAATTAGTAACTATGGTGATAAAATGTGAAAATTTGTTTTGTTTGCTAGAAAGAGAAGCTGTAGGAATAGAAAAAAATGAAATATATGGACTATAAGGTGTGATAGAATTAGATAGTGATTGTTTGTTTCCTAAAAATTAAATTTAATTTGGTGGAAGTATAGAATGACAATGATAGTGTGGATATAGTGTACTAAAAATTATTGTTATTTAGAAAAATAATAACTGAGAAAAAGGTTACTTATTATTATTTTGTTTCAGTTATTAAATTTTTTGTTCTTTTATTTTTTTGTTTAGGGGGAGAAGCTTGAATTTCGAGCATTTGAAACGTTGCACAAAAGGATAAAATTCTAGTTCTGGGATATGAATATTTCTAACTTGAATTTGTACGTAAGTTCTAGAAGATCCACACTATTTTAACTTTCTGGTTACCTTGATCAGATCAAAGTTGAGAGAACTGGGCCAAGTGTGAACCAGGTATTGGAGATTATAGGTCAAGGCTAAATGGATCACTTCAGTTGGCTATAAAACTGTTACAGATCATTGAAGCTTGTTAATTCTAGTGAATTGAGATTGTGTTAATACCAGCAGAAAATCAGAGATTGAATTTTTTTTTGTTTAGTGAATTAAACTTCACAGGTTGAGACCATATTTGAGAAATAAAATTTAGAAATCCACCTACTACGAATTTTCGATTTAAAGAAACTTGAGCTAGCAATTGAAGATGGTTCTCTTTTTTCTTTTGGGCAAGGAAGTACTTGTTCTGCCTCCACTTACACAACAGTACAGCTAAATACTTGAAAATTGATGTTCAAGGAAGCTCAATTTATTATTCTCCTCAATTTATCATATTGAACAGATTATGCAGGCAAAACATTGTGCACAACAATGGCTTTTGGGCACGTGTGGTGGGAAGAGAAGGTTTTGCCCATGACTAGGTTCTTCGAAGTGGATTAAAGCTCATGTGGGTTCTTGAATCTGAAGCTTTATATACATATATATATATATATCTAGGATATAAGAAAATCATGTTCAACGAGTCTAAATCAAAGGCAGCAAAGCGGTGGTCGCAGATAAGAGTTGCGTGGAAAATCAAATGTAATGATTGTAATTGAAGGACCATTAGTAATTATTACTGATTCTCATAATGAATGTTAAGAGGCTGTGTAGTCTAAAAGTTGTTGACCATTGACCTCACCTCATAATGAAAACAACTCAATTTAGTTAAAGGTGATTAGAAAAGGATTAACCCTTCCATCATAGAGGGAATTAAATTTTCATATAGACTAAAGGACATGGAAAACATGCATTCCCAGATAGAGGAATGAGAATAGTACCGAAGTACCATAATACTTTGTATTATTATGATATATCTAATCAAAGCAACATGCCATAAGATGTAATGAGTGTCATTTGTATGAAAATTTACATTTGTCAATTGAAAATGATGTTCATTTAGTACGAATCAGCTTTAATATGGTTAAGACAAGTTGAATACAATCGACTGTCTTGTACATTTAAGAAATAAAGATGATTACTAATGAAATAATAGAATATGATGATGGTATCCTTAGAAAAACTTTAAGGAGCTAAAGGAAAAGGAGACACATTACAGAAATCATATTGGTCTGAAATACATTACAAAAATGATAGAGTAGCAAATTATTTGATAAAAAAGTGCACAAATTATTCATCACAGTTAAAAAAAGATATAATACCAATTAGTATATTGGAGATAAATTATACAAACTATCTTATACTTGAATAGACTAGATAACAGCCAGGCACGTAATTTATTACAATAGCCTTATGAATGAACAACGTTATTCAGCTTCGTCAATGACTCTGCTGTCTGTAAATGGGTTTAGACCATTGTGATCTGGTTCCTCCATATTGGCAGCTTTGGTGAATTTTGGGCAGTGTCATTCAGTTCTTGGACTGCATCATTCCAAACTCCTTAAATTTTCCCAACATCACTACCTCCTCCATTTGTGATGATACGATTTATTGGAATAACAAACCGACAAAGAAAATGAAAATTTTTCTGCAGTTAAGTTTCTCCGTTAATCAATCAAAAAGTACAAATTCAATTTCTCAACACAGTGAGAGTAATCAACATGGCCAGCAACCAGTAATAAAACTTCATTGAGGACATTTATCAAACATGATGAATACAATATAGACAACTACAAATATGACAGCTTTCTCACACTTTTCAGCTCTAATTTTAGTAATCAAAATATAAATATGAGACCAAAACTATTTCATATGGAACAAAACTATTTCGACTCTGGTCTTCTAAGGTCCAAACCAAATAGATGTATTCTAGATAATTATATCTAATTGTTCTCAGTGCAGCAATTCGAAAAACAAGAAACAAATAGTTTTATGAACCTATTCGTAGCTAGTTCAACATGTTACTTTGTCATGTTAATTGAAATCATTCAAGAGTATCAGATATGGCTATATATACATGTAGGAATTTTAAGCAGAACAACAACAAATCTGAATTACTTCCGAGTTTGCTTACATGAGAATTCAGAAATGGCAAATCTAAATGCTTAATATTGTACCATCTCATGATGCTAATAATGTACCATCTCAAATCTAAAACTTAACAAATCTATTTCCATGATAAAAAATTAATACGCACAGCACAAAAACTTAATAAATCTCTTCACCTTAAATCCATGTCCAAAGATAAGGAGGAAGCGAGAGCAATGAATATTTATAGAGCAGCAATATAGATAAACATATCTAGCTGAAAGGGAGAGAAAGATGAATACCTTGACATGGAGAAGACGAGATCTCGATAGATATACAAAGGAGACCGAGGGAGATAACCGAGATGAGAGCAGTTAAATCGCTCAATGCGGAGGGAGTTCGAGAGTGATCGAGATCGATTGAATTAGAGAGAGCGAGATCTTCAGTAGAGATGGAGGGAGATAAAGCGAGGAAAATCGAGACCCGAAAGGAGATGAACTTTGGACGACCAGAGAGACAGCCTTCAGTGTTTAAGAGTGAGGGAACATGAGTTCTCGACAGAAAACTAAGTAATTGATCGAGTGAAGTTGGGTCTATGCAGATCTTGTCTATGGGGATGAGAAAATGAGATGAACAGAGAGCGAGAGAAATCGGGTCTAAAGGGGAAGCGCAATCGGGTCTAGGGTGCATTGATTTTGGGTTAATCGTATGCGACGTGGTTCAAGTTAGGCAATTTATCAACACCGTCTATTAGAGATCACAGGGCTGAGATTTGATGGCCTTATATAAAGCTATATTATATGAGCCTTACAATAGACGCGCCCTAATGATAGACTATATTTACACTCCTTACTAACATTAAGACTCGACAAAAAAGGACAATTGTTTGAATTCCGGAGAAATCGTACACCCATCTCCTTTGATCATTTTTTTCTCAGTCTCCATATTTAGTGATCAATCTTTAATTTATCTATTTTAATTTTTTTGTCTTCAAGAAAATTAAAATAGTACATTAAATATTCCTGAAAATATTGATCCAGTATTTTTTTTCATTATTTTTTATTTTAGGGATATAGATTCATAGTTAATAATAGTTAATTTGTTCTATCATTTTTTTCCCCTTTAATTTTTTTCTTTTTCCAGCTTTCATCATCACTTGATGTCTTTTAGTTATATTATATTTCTTATAACTTGACCTTGAGATCAATTTGGCAGATGCCTCTTGAATATCATTCTTTATTTTATATTAAAAAAAAGTTAAAAGAGGAAAAAAGACAAAAACGATTTCAAAATGAGCGATTTATACTAAAGAGGAAAAGTAAAACATCAAGATGGAGGAAAAAAGGAAAGGTGTGAAAGAAGGATTGTTGGATTCTAAAGATTAATGGGAAAAAAAGATGAATGGAAAAGCCAAATCTAAATCTAGAAGAAGAGTTGTGCCATTAATTTTAAAGTTTGTCTCATTTAGTCTTTTTACTGTTAAGAAGGATGTTTTTATATCACCGGGGTGCAAATATAATCCTCCTTAAGAAAGCAGTATAAATAAATTTTTCTGATAAGAAATAATAATAACAATTTAACAACTAAATATGGTTGTAATAGTGCTAAGGGCTGTTAAATAATCTATTAAATATTAGCATTGGACTAACATAGTTTTTTTTTGCTCAAGGATAAACAATTTATTCATCCGCAAGAAGTATGGTAGCCACATCGGGGGCTACCTCCCAGATGGACAAGGGTCCAGAGAGATTAAGTCTAAAAGCCCAATTTGCTAACGCATGGGCCGACTTGTTACACACTCTTGGAGTCCAATAAACATTAACATGAACAGTAGACAGTAAATTGAAAACAGACAAACAAAGCCAGGCGAGTTGCTAAGTGTGGACCTTGCGTCTCTCAACAGCCCTTACCCAGACCTGGCAGTCCGAAAAAATAGAGCATTCTTCCCAATTCCGGCCTTGGCACAATTGAATCCCCATTTTCAGAGCATGTCCTTCTACTTCAAGAGGAGAGCTTGCTTCGAAAGAGTCCGTGACTAAGTCCAGAATCTGGTTGTTGCTATCTCGACTAACGATCGCTGCAGTTCCTCTCCCATTCTTAAAGGCCGCGTCAACATAAATCCGTACTCCGTTGATACTCAAGTTATGCCTCTGTAGATTAGTACTTTCCAACGAGCCAACATGATTGCTGTCACCAACTAGTTGATTCTCAATACTAGTAAACTCAGCTATTACCGTGTTCACTTGGCTCAGGACGATTCTAGGATCCGCATTATCACCATTATGAAAAACCCCATTTCTAGCCTTCCATACTTTGTCACAAACAACTACCCCGAATAAAGTAAATTGCCTTTTGACTTCTGTATCGCAATGTGCTAGTTGTGGGGTACTTAGAATCCAAGACACTAGTTCCCTGCCATCCAAATTTGGTAGCGAATCGGTTCTCACCTGCCATTTACTCCCAAACCAGATAGATCTCGTGAATGGGCACTGAAGGAAGAGGTGGCTGATCGAATCAGGAGCCTCATTGCAGAGGCAGCATTGCATTCTTGTTCCTCCAAACAACTGTCCCAATCTTTCCCCTGTTGGAAGAGTATCTCGTGCTATTCTCCATAGCAATAGCTTCAACCTCTCGTGAATTTTGCAGGCCCAGATGGATTTCCAAATGTCTTCCTCAGCATCAAACCTGTTCATATTCCCTACCCAGTAGGCTGATTTGATGCTGAAAGAACAACTTTTAGTTCCCTTCCAAATTAGTCTGTCTGTGGCTGGTGTTGGCATAATAGGAATGGATCTGATAAGACCAATCTCATAGGGCCGGAACCATCTCTCTAATTGATCGACCTTCCAGTTTTTTTCTCTCTCGTCGATGAGGAGCGACAATTTGACAGTTTTCGCTTGACTCAGAGGATTGAAGGCAGCTCAGGTTTGCTCCATATTAAACCACGGGACCCATGGAGAATTCCATATATCTACCGCATCACCATTTCCTATGAGATATACACTTCCTTCCCTTATGAAATCTCGGGTTGACCATATCATTCTTGCCACTACCGATGTGGTCTTCGGGAGTGTTGCTGTCCAAAAGTTACTTTCCCTACAATATCTAGCCTTGAGGATGCTTATCCAGAACCTGCTCGAATCCGAGGCCATCATCCATCCAAGTTTGGCCAGAAAGGCCGCATTGATATCTTTGAATCTACGAATTCCCAATCCTCCCCTAGCTTTAGGTTGGCAAATGCTATCCCAAGCTATTAGACACAAATAGTATCTCTTATCAAGACTGCCTATCCACCAAAACTTCCTTGCCAGACTATCAAGCTCCTCACAGAGTGAGAGTGGTAGTCTAAAAGTAGCCATGCTATAAGCAGAAATTCCTTGAACTACAGCCTTTACTAGAGACGTCCTTCCTGCCTTTGATAGGAGCTTACACTTCCATCTATCGAGTCGTTGTAGCTTCCCCTTTTACATAACGCGTACTATATCCACATTTTGCGGTACCCGTACTTCCATAACTTTATTATCTTTAAAAAAATTGTTTATACTACCATTGACGATGGACCGTGTCTTATCGAACAAAAAAAAAAGACGATGGACCGTGGTAGCAGATATATAGTGTGGAGACATTATGATTTATGAACTTTTAATGTCGCCTTTTGTTTGGTGGAGTAAAAATTGGATTAGAATGATAATTCCTACGAAAATTTTTATTTTTACATTTTGTATAACCGAGAAAAATAAAAACAAAAAGTAGCCGTTTTATAGTAGAATCTATTGTATATATGTCAAACAATGAGGCATAAAAGTATAAAATATAGTGGATTTAGCACTCTTTTTTGCCAATTTAGGTTGATTATTATTCTTAGGGAGGTCTTCCTTTGTTATAGTAATTTCATTCCAAAAATTACCCCTTAAATATCTAATGTATTTTACCACATGCAATTCATTTTAGAATTTTGTATTTTATGTAAATTTCAATAAAAAAAGTATTCCTTTTTTCTGTTGATTAATCAATATTTCGAATTAAGTTATATATTTATTCAAATATCCAACAAAATTGGGACTCTTTTTAGAGTTTGGTGATAAAAATTTGTGGATCTAGATGTTCATTTGGGACCTTCTCAAATTGTTTCTTTTTAAGAATCAAAATAATTTATGCCAAAATAATACATACCAAGAGGGTCAAAAGGCTTTGTAGATGTAATGGATCTTAAAATACTATTTGTGCATCCCCTGAACAAATTTATCTACATTAGGTTTACTTATTAATGGTTGATCATCAAACAATTTAATAATACTAACCAAACATAATAATCGTAATTCATACGTTAATTCCAATGTTTAACAAAATTTAGAAATTACTCAAATGGTCATTACATTCGTGTTCTAATTAAGTATATTCCTATCAACATTCCTGTTTTATTTTATTTTACCATATCAAACACCATCTTATTAGTGTATATATAGTAAATTTCAACTAATGATTAAAAGTCTTGACAATGTTTTTGAACCAAAGTAAAATATTTTTATTTACTTACACATTGATATATTTCTTATCGCTTTAATGAAAAATATTAAGGCTTTTTAATTTGACTTATGTTTAAGTTAAAATGAGTGCCAAGACACTCTAATTTTCACTCTTATGTGAACTCATTGTTTGTTACGTGGAGTTCAGGTTTCATTATATTATTTTATATTATTAATATACAAAATAATTTAGTAAAGTCTACGTCTCAAGTAGTAAGAGTGAAGAGTGAAAAAAAGACTAGTCCTGACATTTCTATTAAGTAAATTTAGGATGCATTATAATTGATTTAACACCATTAAAATAGGTTATTATTTGCACTGCCAGGTAGAATATGTTCTTCCCATATGAAAAAATTGACATGTTTTTATTGAAATAAAAAAGACTAACTATCCATAAAGGAAGGGGAAAAAAAGAGTAATTATCCAATTAAGAACAAAAGGAAATGGAGGCTCCTTATTCCTTGAATCTATTTAATTAGAAAAATAATTAACCAATTTCATTAGCAAAATTAGCAGTTAATTAATCAAAATTTGTCAGTATATAAATGGCACACACCAACCCACTTTGTCGACGTGTGAAGTACCAACCCCCATGTCTCAATTCACGCTCCTAGAGTCGCGTGGACAATTCCACCCCACTCGAGCATGCGAGCGATACAGCATCTCAGCATATTTACAAGTATCAATGGGTGCTTTGGGGCCCACGTGGCCTTATAGCAAAGGGGGGTTGGGGGTTGGTGAGTGTTTGGATCGTAATTTGCTTTTTCGCTTTGATTACAAAGAACAATCAAGTTACTTCACTGTTCATTCATTTCATCATATCTTTTAGTGGACTACTAAACTAGCTTCATTCCTTCCTTTTTGGACCTTATTCGGTTGAATCTTCTTTTGGCATTTTTTCCATTTTCTTTGGTCTTTTCTCTTGTTGTTTAATTTTTGAAAAGACAACTTTTTCCAGTCTTATTTGACTCGTACTCTTAGTTCAAAAGTGATAGATAATAGAAGACACATTATTGTAGACGTAAGCTAAGCATGGATTTGGTGCATATACAGATTGTAGATTCTTAAAACTTAAATCGAGGCATGGCTTACGGGAATTCCAATCCGGTTAAACACTTAAACTTGCGAGTATTCTATGCGCACTCATTTTTTGCACCAAGAATTTTGCAGATGTGGTATGGTTTTTGACAGTGTGTGATCCGAATTTAACTATTGAGATAAAACTTTGATAATTGGAAAAAAAAAATTAAAAGTAACACTAATATTACTCTAATGCTATATTTGGTATCCCATTTTGTATTATACTAGGTGTATCGTATCGTCAAATTATTATATAATACAATTAATTTTTTTGTTTTGTATGCATTAAAAGATAGGTATTGACTAACTATACAAATTTATCATATTTGGTATAAAATAAGAAGCGAAAGTTAATTGAGAAAATCATGAAAGAGAATAATGAGAGAGAAACTAATTACAGAATATTTAAGAAGGAGAATTGAGAATGTGAAGAGATAATAACCTATAATTACAATAATACGAGGTAATACACTCGTGTAAACTAATACGCCAACTATATTATTTAAAGCGTCATATTAAATCTATATAATAATAATAATACTACAATATAATGTTTAAAGGGGCTTATAGAAATATGACTAAATTTTGAGCCTAATTTCAGTAAATGTCCCTTTGTCAAATATTATAGCAAAATGTCCAGTATACATGCTTATATACTAAGTGTAAAATTTTATATGTCAAGTATAAAAAATTATATACCCAATACATTTCAGTACAGTAATTAAAATTAGTAGATATGTGTATCTACCAAGTATAAAAATATATATACCTTGACATTTAGTTATAAAATTTTAAAAGTGGATATCTACTTAATCAAATTTAAAATTTTGGTCTTCCACTTAAATTTCCCATGTTTTTTAAGATGGTGTACCAAACATCATAGGTTAAAATACAGACTTCCACTGCACTTCGGGCCGGAAACACATACCTTTAGGCCCAATGGGCCAAGATAAAAGACTTAACGGACACATCCAACGCAAACGGCATAACGAAAAAACAAAGCCCATCAAGAACAAATATGGATATTCGATACGATCATTTCAGGCCGAAGGATGGGCATCATATTTTGATGGTCCAAAGTGGGAGAGATAAGCTTCAGCCAGCTTATGGCCCAACTCAACCTGGGCCTTAGTAGTTAGGTGCAGGTGATCATCTTTTAGCTGCGACCCTTTGGCGTCCACGGTCACCACATTGGCCAGGTTGATGCTCAATTGGGCTTCCCTTACTTTCTCCAAATACTTCTTATCCCCTGATGCAATTGCAACCTGTAAAGTAAAATAAACTAAAATAAAATTACAAAACTTACCTGAACTTATTGCAACGCCATATGTTTCTTCTAGAGGTAACGACATTTTTATCCTTTATATTTTGTTTTGTATATTTGGATTTACCCTGCATTTTCAAGAATAACAAATTTATGCCATAAAACTTAGGAATGGTAATAAAATTACCCTCTCTTATGTAAGTGACCATCAGTTTGGGGAAATTATTCCGTCAGATATAGGTGAAATGGATAAATTTTAATAATCAATTTAACGAAAATTTTGTCTCAAAAAGTAAAAACTATTAATAGGATTGCATTTGTTACAATTAACAAATATGCTAGTATTCAAGCAAAAAAAAAAAGAAAAAAAAATGCTAGTAAAAGTTGTCATTTTATTCAAAAAAAAATTATTTCAAAAAAGTTATAAGGTAAATTCATGGATAAATACAAACAGAATGGATAAAAATGTAGTTTTTTCTAAAAAAAATAAAATAATAATAATAATAATAATAAAGTAGTGACCACCCTATTTCAAACATTTATTTCCAATCGAATTTTCGACTTTTCTTGTCCAAAAACATATGAAAAATTTTGCTAACCTGAATGATTGGAAGCGAAGGCAGAGAAAGATCCTCTCTAACATTCATAATAAGCTTCTCGATGTTCCCCTTGTACGCCTCAGCATCATGGTGCGACGACGTGTCACTCTCTCCTTGGTACCACAGCAATGCCCGTATCTGACCCCCACCCTTGACGCTCTCCTTCGCCCTCTTAATCATATTCTCGTAGAGCTGTTCCCCACGCGCCCACTCCTTGATGGCCGTTCCGCCAACGGCGCAGGGCACCAGCCCCAGTGGGCCCACAGGGGACACATGGTCCCTCACGGCGTTGGCGAAGGACATCCCGGGCCCCACACCGCAGGTCTTTTTGGTGTCGATGTCCTTGTGGAGAGGCTCACGCGCGGTCTCCCAGTGGAGCGTGGCGGTAAGGCGGAGGATACAGTCCTTGGGTTGGCCCTCCGGCGGAACGACGCCGTCCCAGTGGTGGTGGTGGTTGACGCCGCCCCGACCCGCCATGTTGCTCTGACCCGATAAGATGAAGATCTGCTTATTCGGGTTGTCGATTTCTGGGTTTTGATTGTCTGAAACAGGTATTTCTGTTGCCATTACTCCAATCGGGGATGGTTTTGGTTGTGATTTTGGGTTGCTAGTAACTCGATTTTGGTGTTTTCGGCTCTAGACGAACTCGGATCTGTGGTTTCTGAACTCATGTTTCTAAATCCTGCATTTTATAATATTGCGATCTTGACACGTGTTAATCGTTAGTTGAAGGTGTTTAGATTAGAATAAGAATGTTTGATTAGAATAAGAACTTATTATTAAAGGGAATTAAGAAATGAAATGACAAGAGGTTGTGGGAATGATATCTTCAGGTTGTTAGGTGAAACTTGGTCATTACATTATTTTACAGGGAATTCACGTGTGCCGTACGGTGGGGCACAGAATGATTGTATTTGGTTTACCAAAACAAAATTTTAAGGGTAATTCACGTGTGCCGTACGGTGGGGATCAGACTGATTGGGTCCTCTGGGTTTGTATTAGGTTTTAGATTTCTGGGCTTTACCCATACCAACATTTGGACCTAATACTCCACCAGAAACGGGTTAGGTAGCAAAATACCATTTTTTAAGAAACACGAATTAAAGTTAACTAAAAAGTTCTTTACTCTGATAACTAATCCCTTTTATCTGCTAAATTTCTCATTCAAAATTAATTTAAGTAGGAACAAACCATTTTTTTTAAATAAGCACTATAAATTAGAACAAAAAATGGTTGTTATAAATTATTATTCAAGTCTAATACGTTGTATTGATCTAATTTTTAGACCAAAGACTTGGCTTAATCAGCCGAATATGTATCTTAGCGATTTTTGTTTGGATGAGATGCGGCTATCTGGACTTAAGAATATCAACGGGATGGATAGGGAGCGATTTTTCTAGAAGAAAATAGCCGCAATGTGGTTTTTAGTACAATATTTGTTTTATACTAGAGGATTTATTTTATGGGTATGTCTATAGTAGGGACACGCGTGGTAGAGCTTTAGTGCAGACCAAAAATTTGTAGACATTAGATGTTTATTGAACGGTGTACAGATACACAGTTTTAAGATAGACTTAATCTCACTTGATAAAATGACTTATCATTTATGGGGGACATAAAAGAGCTCAATCTCCATTAATGGCTACTCCCTTAATCTCTTCTGCTTTACCTTCACTCTTACTATTTTTTCTCTTCCCCAATTCTCTCTTTCACTTATCCTAACCTCCTCTCCACCTCTGGAACTAGCACTAATAATAATCACCATCACCGACAACGACAATGATCGTGACTTCTTCCCAGAAACTAATGAAAACAATCTTAGCTGAGAGATCGATTGGGACCATTTTATAAATAAATTGAGAAAAATATCATAGAGCTTAGACCCAATTTTCTTGTGTCAAGATAAAATTTTGTTGTCTCTCTCATTTGAGTAAGGCATTTGAAACAAAGAAGACGAAGAACTCAAAACCCTCAAAACTATCAAATTGGTTCATGGACTGTAATTTTCAGCACACCTTATTCTAGATCATTTCCAAGGAGGATAATGATTAACCTAGATTTAACAAATTTTCCATCAATTAACTCCAAAATCTCTTAGCGGATTTTTTGTTATTAGCTCTAGAAAGAATTTGCAGATAGTTTATCTCCTCCTGTTTTGTTCGTGTTTACTTCTTTCTTTTATAAACATGGGTAAAGTCTCTATATGGGAGAGTGTAATGTAAATTAAATGCACTACAAATAAAATGGGCCCTCCAATCTTAATCAATTATGTATAATCTTGTCAAGCAACGTGTCTCTATGTACGGCTAAAAGTTATAGCCCTATTATAGCCTTGTCTTTATTTTATACGGTGGGTAAAACCTTTATACAACTTATTACTTTTTTTTTTCTGGTTTTACGTGATGAGTCAGCTTTTCATTGTAAAGAGTTGCATCTCAGTAACTTAAAGAGAAAAAATATCGATTTGACTTTTTGAAGAAGTGGGTTGGCTCAAGTGGTAAGAGCACTCACTACTTGGGATCTCGATCCTAGGTTCGAGTCACCCTGGAGGTATGTATGAAAACCTATTATTCCTAATAGGATGGGGTGAGAATTGGATGGTAGTAGGTATTTTCCTTTAATTTATAATAAGTAAAGGTCATTAGTTAAATCTCACCTTTTTTTAAAAAAAAAAGAAAAAAAAATTAAAAAAAAATTAATGGGAGTCATGATTGTCGCTGACATCCTTATATATTAGATATTTATTTTTTAGGTTTTTTTCTTTTATTTTTCCCACTCGAATTATGTACATTGTATCAAGTTACCCCTTGAACTATGAAAAGTGTTAAATTTCCCCCTTGAATCTCTAAATCGTCTAACTCACCGTTAAATATTCATGTGCATATTACATGACCCAAATTTTAGGGGCTTTCTTGTAAATTAACTTTTAATAGGTTCTTCTATTCTTCAAAAAAAACTCCTATAGGGTTTGTCGAATCTCAATTTTTTTTCTTCTAAGAACATGTCTTGCGGTTTGCACAAACAAAATACAAATCAACAAAATACATATCTTAACATGGATAATTGTCGTGTGTACAGAGAACCCCATGAGTGAAGTCAAAAGCAAGGAAAAAGGTTAACATAGTTGCTGCAAAGAATTTGTTCAATGTCAATCAACCATAGTTATCTACAGGTTCAAGACTCACCCATAAGAATACGGAGGAAGCATGAAAGATTACCTTTTTGGAACATGCTTTGCAATGTATTAATTGTGTTTTGTGACTGTTTTTGAATTAGGTACTACTGAGCATATGAGTCTAATGAAACCTCCGTTTTGTAGATTATGTAATATGACTATTAAATATGTTATAGGTAATAGAACCTTTATTTATGTGTTTTCCGTTTATTTAACGGTAGATTTAGATGATTTAGAGATTCAGAGGGAAAATTTAATACTTTTCATAGTTCAAGGGGCAACTTGATACAAGGTGCATAATTCAGAGGGGAAAAATAAGAACCCTTATTTTTTTCATTTCTTTATCTTTTACAGATTTAGTACTTTTTTTTTTTTCCTTTTTTTGTTAGTTCTTTTTTTTTTCTTTTGTTTGATGGACAACCTATAAGCTTTTACAAAAATAGGACTTTTATTGCCATATCATTTAATGAATATTTCAGAGTTCCAAAATTAATCCTGACTCAACCCTAGTCAAAAATTTTTGACCAAGTCGAAAAAATCGAAAGTGACAGAGACGGCGCTAGGAAGACGGCCGACCATGTTCGACTACAGTCAATGTCGGTCGAAAATTTTTGACTGGTGGCTTCGACCCCAGTCGAATTGTTTGACTACGGTCGAATGTTGATCCGACCCTAGTCAAAAATTTTCGATCCGGGTCAAAATTTTCTAGCCACCGGTCGAAAAAAGAACTAAACAATCAGGAGAGACGGCCGAACAAGTTTGAGCACGGTCAAAATTTTTTGACCCCAGTCAAGCGGAGGCGTGGCCGTCTGGGTCCGTATCGGGACCAATGGTAGTGGCTAAAGTAGTTTGAAGTTTGTCGAAGAAATATAGTATCTAAGTAATTTTATATGTGTGACATAGCAATGGGGGTTAGTTTTGAAAATATTAATGAATGAGTCTCATTTTTCATCACAAGAGTTTAGTAGACCCCTAGATGTAAATTTCTTTTTTTTTTAAATTTTTTTTACGATTCACTTTTATAATATTTTTAACAATTAGATATTAGAAAAAAAAATTATTGAAGAATTTTATTTATTAAAAAAAAGCAATACTATCACAGGTATCTTACTTTATCTTAGGAACGATTAGATTTCGTAAATTCTTTGGATAATTTTGATATCAATTGTCACTCGGAAACTATCAGGTCTCATTCAGCCACCGACGGCTACCTAATAAGTATTCATGATAATTAAAAATTGTTTTAATTGTGCTTTTATATGAGAATTGAAAAAACAAAGTTACCATAGATAGTAGGATACCTACGATATCGGGGAAAATTGAATAAATAAAGTATCAAGAATTTGAATGTTTGTATTGCAAAAAAATAAAAATAAAAGTAAAAAATAGAGGTTATTATAAGTAAGATATCCGAGAATTTGGTTACCATAGATTTTTTGCAGGATACCACCAAGATACTTATAGTTATATGGTTTTTTGCAGGATACCACCAAGATACTTATAGTTATATAGTTATAGTATCACGAATTTGAACATTCTTATTGTAAAAATAAAAAATAAAAAATAAAAAAATTCTGATTTTTCCTACCAGTATCCTGATAAGATACCACCAAGATATCTATGGTATTTGGGAATTTGTCTATTCCTATTTTTTTTTTAAAAAAAAAAACATAGCCTACCATAATTTGGATAAAAATAAATAAATATATAAACCTAGAGGTAATACTACCAAGCATAGGTTCCTAATAATTTGGTTCAGGAGCCCAGCGTTATTTATTAAACAAAAAGAAAAAAGAAGGCTGAGATTACAACAGGCTTTTAAAATACCGTATGTTATTAACATATTTATAAAAGTACTATATCAAATTTACCATATTTTAAAATCACCATAATGTGTTTATAGCTTTCCAAAAGCAGCATAACTTTTTTGCTGCATTGCAAAAATGCCATTGTCGTAAAAATAAAGGTCCAAGTCGTAATTTTCCAATGTTTTCAGCCCAAGATCCATATTTTTCATATCTTTTGGGCCATTGAGAGGTGTTCATGGCCGGTCTGGACGGTCTAAATCGCCAATCCAGAAACTAATCCGAATGTGCAGTTTGGTCTGTTCACCAATCCGTGCGGTTTGAGTTGGTCGATTCAAACCGGCCAAACCGCACCTATATTTTTATGGCCAATTTGAGCGGTTTCCGCGATTTGAAAACTTATAAAATTTGAATTAATACAACATCAACAAAGCTCATATTATAATTATATTTTATCTAAAATATAAAGTCCAAATATAAAATGAGACCATAACGTAGTTAAAAGTTACAGCTAAATTGAAAGTCCTAATAAACTTAAACTTTAGTTACAACTTACAACCTAATCAAAATTGAATAACAAACTTAAAGTCTTTAATCTTGAACACATTACAACAACAAGACTTAGTCTAAAAGATCATAAGAATCTTGAGTAACATAGTCTTAAATGAGTTAAGAGTAATCACTACTCAATTAGAATAAATGAGCTTAAATTTCAAACTATTAATATACATATATATATATATATTTTTAAAAAATACATATACAAATTTACTGGCCGGTTCAGTTTGAATCCATTTGAATTTGTCCAAAATTGAGAACCGAATCGGTCAAGTCGGTTTTCATATTTTTTAATCTGTAACTGGCCATTTAAGAAGAGAAACCACATGGATTGGATAATTTGGACTGGATTGAGCGGTTTCCGCAGTTTTGCAGTTATTTTGAACACCTCATGCCACTCCGTTTTTCTTTATTTTTTATAATAAACCCATGTTTTCTCATACTTATGTAAAATTCTCATTTTTCTATTACTATCTCCATCCCTGAAGGCTAAACGCAATAACCTACCCATCTTATTAAATATTCCTTTAGATGTGGGGACAGTGTGAGGATTAACCAACAGATAATAGAGAAAATTATAATTATCCATTACCGGTTAATAATGACAAAATGAGGGGGGAGGGGGAAAGAAAGAAAAAAGATGATAATACTAAAAAAGTAAAGAAAATAAGAGTAGGTGTCTTTTTTTTTTTTTTTTTTTTTAAATTTTTTTACATATCATTTGTAAGTAACAATACTAAGTTTTTTATAATTAACAGAACATTGTAAACAAAAAAATATTAAATAAGTTTCAAATGCTAAAGTTCAAATACATAAGACGTTATGCACGATTTTTTCAGATCGTATTGTGACTTCAGCTTGTACAAAGCGAGTTAATCTTAATCGAATTTAAACTCCTTAAAACTTTCACCTCTTGATTAATAGAGTCAAGCTTCTTCCTCATCACATGAATTAGCTTGCATACAAGCCGATCGCGTTATTTACGATGAATATCTGGGCAAATCATGCGAAAATCAATGGATTTAAATTCAGATTTGATCTTTCTGATATTTAGTTGATTGTAGCTAATTAAATTCAAATTAATGCTTACGTAATCTGTAAAAAAGAACCCTATCTCCCTCAACCTATAAATACACGACTAATAGACTAAGATAAGGGACAAAGAGTTCTTTCTTATACGACTTATATTCTCTCTATCTCTCAAAAATATTAACTACAAGCTTTATATTCGAAGACTGAACTACTATAAACTCGTGTCTCAATTTTAATTTTATCAAAATTAGCATTTATTATATTACTCACGTCGTTGAACCAATTTTTAGCATCAACATAAGTATATATAATTCTCTAAACTCATTATTTTACGGAAGATAAATGAATATGAGTGGTGTAAAGTAGGGCTGGCAATTCGTGTTATCGTGTCGTGTTCGGGTCGACACGATTACGACACGACACGATAACACCTAACCCGAACACGACACGATTAATAAACGTGTCAAAAATTTAAACCCGAACACGACACGATTAATATACGTGTAACACGACACGACACGTGTAACCCGTTTAATAAACGTGTCATGTGTCATATTATGACCCGTTTGACACGATTATTCAAAATTGACACGATTATTCTAATTTAACACGATTATAACTACTTAATTTAATTTTACTCCTATAAATATGCTTAGAATTAATTAAAATCACGTTTAATATATTAAAATATTAATAAATGTGTCGTATTAGTGTCGTGTTGACACGACACGAAAATGACACGAAAACGACACGTTTAATTAAACGGGTTACACGGGTCATTTTCGGGTTAAGCAGGTTGACCCGAAACCCACCCGTTTATTATACGTGTTACACGTGTCAACCCGAAATTGACACGAAAATTAAATGGGTCACCCAAACCCGTTTATTTCGTGTCGTTTTCGAGTCGTATCGTCGTGTCGTGTAGAAAATTGCCAGCCCTAGTGTAAAGTTACATACATATCTATATATAATTATTTTTTATGTGAATATGTATATATATTGGGATGGGTAATAGGGCGGATCATGCTAATATCGTCCCCGCACTATACTTTCATATTACCGGTGCGGTTATTATCCGTCCCGATCATTTTTCTCACTTGAGTGATTTTTTCTTTTCTTATTCGAATCAGATAATCACAGATACCTGTAACAATGAGTTATATTACTATCATCCCTATTTGGACCATCCGTTGATGCTTTCCCTATGGTGAGGTACATTTAGGGTCTATCTCGATGAATGTTCATGGTATGATAGTGGCACAAATGACCATATAGACGCTCTATTTTAAGATACATAAATTGAAATTAATTTTTTTTTATTAAATATACACTGTGTTAACTAATTTTAGCAGCTAAACTTCTCATCTAGAATTAATTTGGACAAGGATGGCAACCAAACAATTAAAACAAATTTTTTGAAAAGAGGAAGTGATATGATTTACTGTTATACATAATTAGTTGGAAATAATAAGTGGTACTAGTCTAATTGTTTTAAGAAACTTTTTATCTACGGGCCATTCTAGACCTAAGGCATGGGCCCTGGAAATTTCCAGATTAGGTTCCAAATCAGAACCATAAACTTCCTATTAGCTTGAGCCCAGCTCTACCCAACTATAGGAATGTTAAATAAGTTCCCTATAATCTCGTTGTCATTTTGCTAATGTAGTTCTCAAATAGAATTTTTCTTCTTTCTTCTTAAGGAAAATGATTTTGATTTTATCAAACTCAATAACTTCTTGGTGTCTACTTCTTACAGGGTGTCAAGGGAGAAGCAGGTCCAAAAGCAACAACTAAAATCACTCCTTCTATTATTACCAAAAAAAAAAAAATCACTTCTATTTTTTTTTAAGAAAAATAAATTATGCTTCTATTGCACTCTCTTTACATAAAAAGAAAAAAAGATAGGGCAGGGACTGCTTTTCACGCCAAACAAACTGAAAATAAAAACAAAATTGTCAAGGGACAAAGGAGCCTTCCTCTCAGTTTATTGTGATTTGCAATTTTATAAATTAGATTGAGACACAAATAACTAATAATTATTAAGAGCCGCGACCAAGCAGCCAATTCCACTGACCCTCAAAGGGAAAATCATCATTGTAGATAACCGAATCAAATGTGAATCGATACACACTACTCATACCTCCATAAGCATAACATGTTTTTTTGCTAACAAATATTTAGCTTCTTGCTTAAGCAAAACTGCAATCAATGCCCACTATACGCATTCTTATAATTATCTGGTATTCTATATAGAAGATCAATCACATCTGATTAATTGGTCAAACATACAACCGCTTTCTCACATAATTTATCAACATTTCTTATGCTTTTTATGCAACATATCCAAGTCAATAAAAAGATGATTAAAAAAAAAAAAAAAGGAAGGAAGAGAACACTTTAGTCTATCAAACACTTTTGTGGGGCCCAATTCCAATTAAAGACACTTGTCTAGCACTTGGAGGGCTTCTTTCATGGTTGGTCTCTTTTGTGGGACAAAAGAAGCACAATTAAACCCTAATTTTAAACATGCCAACATGGCATCCTCCTTGCTCTCCACCTCAGCCCTGATCGCCACGTCAACCAATCTCAAAACCCGGTTCTTGTCCTCAATCATCGAACCGAGTCCGGTCCACTGCCCTAGTTCCCGGTCTGAGAAAACCCGCCCGGTGAGAAGCTCAAGCAAAAGCATACCAAAAGAAAACACATCCCACTTGGGACTAGGCTTCAAGTTCTTCATTGACTCCGGTGCTTGATAAGGAGATACGCCAGCTGCAGAGAATCCGGGGCTGCCGCCGATTGGGACATCGTATTGGCCATCGCGGCTGGCGGAGGCTGTCGGTTTTAGGCTTCCGAAATTTCTTGCCGAACCGCTTGATTTGTGGCTGCTTCCACTCGGGACAATAAGCCGGTCTAGGCCAAAATCACTTATTATGGGCTCCATATCTAAGTTCAAGAGGATATTGCTTGGTTTAATATTGCCATGCACGTGCTTCTTCTCGTGGATGTAAGTTAGTCCCCTGGCGATGCCTCTTGCTATCTTGAGCCGGACTTCAAGTGGTTGATGACATGGTGATGAGCCCGCTCTTCCTGAATATATCATGCACAAATGTTAGACGAAAATACAAACTTTGGTGGGAATTACAAAATTTTGTATGACGAGAAATTAAATTGACGATTCTTTGTAACGAATCCACATTAGAAGAAATGTTATTATTATTTTTTTTTAAAAAAAAAACTGAATTTGAATTCCAGGAGAATAATATCCACAGAAAACAAGATAATAACCAAACAAAAAAAAAAGTACAGTTAAAGACAGCGTACTCTAGCAAAGTTATCCCATGAGCTCAAGTACCAGACAAGCAATTAAAGCCAAGTGAAGTAAGAAGAAAGAAAAAGATAAGAATCGGCCATATAAATAAATAAAATGGATTTGTTGGCGGTTTTTCCATGAAAGTGACACACGATTTGGTTGTATTAAAAATGTGAAATTTACTCTAAATAGTAACTTAAAGAACATGGTCTTATACGTACCAGGGTCACAGGCATACCCAATATTACTACAACACTGGTTTTTTCTACTTATGTTCTAGCTTATGCCAGGCATCACGTGCAGTAATGAATCTCACAAGTATTTCTCTTCTTTTATAAACAGAGCATGTCAATTGTTTATTAAGTATGTAGATTGATGTAGATTGAGTATTGCTATATACTAATGATCACTTATACAACTTGTCCAGTTTATGCCCTAAGAAATGTATTTTTATTTTTGTGTACTTTGCTCACCCTAGGATTTATATAGGGGGACCTTGAGAGATCATGTTGACTGTAAAAAGGATCCTAAGAAAAATAATATAGAATATGATGAAAAAAAAAATGGACACAGAAGATCACAGCAACTGCAGTGACGTGGATTAGTACATTTTTGTTAATTTATTTGGATCCTAAATTGGAAAGAACCTAAATATTACCATAAATCTTTTTCTGAGTTCGATGAAATGCGTATATTTATATCTCAATTTCACACCAAAAGGTCGTATACTAATCATATAGGCAGTAGATTTTCCTTTTTAAATTCCAAGAAAATAAGAGCGGTACATACTAGTCCAACTAAGGAAAATCCACTAACATGCAAAAACAAAACGAAGCGTAATTTAGCAGAAAGCAAACAACTTCACTAGCATACGCTCAGAATAGAAAAAGAACAGAGGGAAACAGAGGAGGGTAGTGAGACACTTACGGCTACCGGTGTTAGCGAGGCTGCCATTGGAGACGTAATCATAGATAACAAGCTTTTCATCTTCTCCCCAATAAAATCCGCGAACCCGAACCAAATTCGGGTGTCGGACCTTGGCTATGGACCTCACCTGGTTCTCGAAGTCCCTCATCTTCTCCCCCTGACTCTTCCCGATCCGCCTCACCACCACCGCGGTCCCGTCCTCCATTAACGCCTTGTACACGATGCTTTCCCCGTTCGCTCCCAAAATATACGCCGAAGCTTTCAGCAGAGTCTCCAGCTCCAGCTCCGGCGACTGTTCTCCGTCTACGGTCACCAGCAGCCCCCCATCCTGGTGAGGACCCGAACGCACTGGTTCTCTGTTTTTCTCGTCTCGATCACTGTCGGAGCTCGTCCCCTCCGATGTTTCTTCGGCCTTAAGCGTCAAGCAAGACCATGTAGAGGCTTTAATGGCATCTGGGTCGTCCAGTTTTGGGCCATTACCCGGTTTATTATCCGGGTCGGGCGCAGACTTCGTTTCCGGGTCGAGTAGTTTCCTCTTCCTGACCTGGTAGACGTAGAGAATCACCATTGCGAGGACGGCTATTCCTGCCAAGTCTCCAATGGCGATTCCGACTATTGTACCAGGTTTTAGCCCGGTTTGCTGTTGATTCGGATCTCCGTTAGTGGCCGTGACAGGGGTCGAGTCGATTGTTTTGGGTATGGCTGCAATGGCCGGAGAAGAAGTTGCGGAAACATTTGGCGCAGTAGACAGAGTCGAAGGAATTGTGCAGAGATTTTTGAGGGGTTTCCCGCAAAGATCAGAGTTCCCTGAAAAAAGCTCCTTTTTTTGACTGAGCAGAGTCGTAGATTCCGGTATTGGTCCGGTGAGATTGTTGAACGAGAGATCAATAGTAGCGTTCACCGGAATGAGCTTCGCAAACTCGACTGGTATTTTGCCTGAAATCTTGTTATAAGATAGGTTCAAGTAACGCAAATTTTCTCCACCAAAATCCAAAGGCAGAGTCCCATTGAGCAAGTTCGACGATAGATCCAGTACTTGGACCTTACTAAACCCTCCGGGGACGTCGCCGGAAAAGTAATTGCTTTTCAGGCTCACGACGGTAAGATTCTGCAAAGAGGTGAGATTTGCGGGGACTTTTCCGGCGAAAGCGTTGTCGGAGAGATTCAAGAGCTGAAGACTCCTGAGGCCAGAGATGTAGTCAGGGAGTTGACCCGAGATGACATTGTTGGAGAGAGAGAGCACCTGAAGCTCGGAGGCGTTGAAGATGGTGAAAGTTAAAGACCCGTTAAAGAAGTTGTCGGAGAGATCAAGGTGGCGGAGGTGTTCGATGCGTCCCAGGTCGGGGGAGATCGAACCCAGAAGCTGGCAGTTGGGGAGGACCAAGCTGGTGACCCGGAACATGTCCGGCGTCCCAGGTGGACCGATTTCGGCGCACGTGACTCCGTTCCATGAGCATGGAGTTTGGTCGTTGTAGTTCCAGGTTTCCAAGGCCGAAAGCGGGTCGCTCAAGATCAAGTACTTGAACGAAAGCAAGAAAATTCCGTCTGAGTTGAGAGCTGTACAAGAATAGAGTAGGACAAGGAGAAAAAACGAAGTGACCCTCCGCCAAAAATGGAGTCTCTTAATGGTCTTGGAGGTCATTTTTCTCTGGAGTAGTACTGGTTATTTTCCGCATGGCTTGACTCTTACTTGTTCATGGTGTAGAAAAAGAGCCGAGAGAGGAACAGAGATGGTGACCAACTGCAGTTATTTGTTGTTTTGGTCACCAAATCAATTGGGTTAAGCGGAGATTAGCTAATCTTTGGTTTAAGTTCCAAAGAAGGAGAAAATGGAGTGAGGACGTAAAGTAGCAATCGGTATTGGAGAAGTTGGAGAGAGAGAGAGAGAGAGAGAGAGAGAGAGAGAGATTGTATGTGTGTGTTTTAGAATTTAGAGGCTGGCAAAGCTAAAGCCAAAGAGATATTGTTGTCTTTTAAGTGTTACAGTAGAAAATAATGGATGGAAACTTACTGTACATCGGAAATCTAATATTATAATATGAGATGTACATATAGGACTGGCAGTGGCTCTGCAATGACTAGTATACTTTTTTAACTAATTAACTCTGTTTTTTTTTTTTTTTCATTGAGATAATTAAGATGGGAAAGCAGAGGAGGAATCTTACTGCTGGTAGCTACAGGACACGCCAGTGAGTTGGAGCCCATAACAGGTCGCAGTAAGAGCCAAGTCCACTCTGCTATCGAGTACCACAGTCTACAATAACAAGCCTTTGTAAATTTTGATCACTCTCACTCAGTTTGTACTACAAGTCTACAGGTCTTCACTTTTTAGCCCTGGGGACACTGGTTTGGGAAATGAAATTGGCCCTCATGATTTGAATATATAATACACATATATAGAGGCACATATATTACAACGCACAATGTTGAGATTTATCTCGTTAAGTGGATTTTTTTTCATGCCTGTTCTATACATTTTCTGAAATATGCCTACTCTACTCCTGGTAATATCCCTTACAACTTCCATAAGGCACATAAAAGAAGGTTTTTTTTTTTTTTTTTTTTCCTTTCTGAAAAAAGAGGATAAATGTATGTTTTGAACGGAGCTGCTTTGATTAATTGAACTCAAACCATGCAGTAGTTGATAAAAGATTAAAAGTGGTAAAACAATGGAATTTGAGGTTATAACTCTTTTTATTTGATAATATATGTTTATAACTCGTGAGCATATATACGTACATATGAAATATTATTGAATGGTTGGGATTTGGGAAAGATCATTTGGGGGAGAAAAAAAAACCTTGAAAAGTAAAAAAAAAAATATCGTAAGGGACAATTTTAGCTATTGGAATGGGCCATTGGGTGACTTTATTTATTTATTTATTTTTTCTTTCTTGCAATTGTGAGGCGTTGGGTTCTAGGTTCGCCGCTAAGAACTGCTCTACTTTCAGTTAAAGTCACATGCAAGTAATATTTAGACGTTGGTAAGCTAATCCACTTACCAACTTCTTTTTCCTTTTGACTAAACCACTCATTCTGTATATTTTCATTCTCTTTACTTTTTCCTTTCTTTTTCTTTCACCTGATATTCTCTTACTTTTCTAATAGTTCGATGGTAGACATGGCAAATTTTGTGAGACATGCGAAGTTGGTGGGTCATACATATACTTTTATTTTATTTGTCCGCTTGGTTATTCTTGTTTTTAATCTATTTTTTTTATATGGATATCTCACAAAAGATGCAGAAAGAGTGTAAAGTAAAAAAATAATTTAAAAATAGTTCTAAACTAGATTGTAGATACACATCGTCACGAGCCTATGTTTTTAGTTAAAGATTTCCTACGTGTTCGTCATCAATCAAAAGAGACAAAAACTCTAAAGAAAATTGAGTTAAATTTATTGCTTAAGCCGAGCATCTTGTATCGACTTTTTGCTAATTTCTTACGCTATATAATTTAATCATAATTGTAATAGTTCAATGAAATTAATCTACATTTGCCTAATATTAAACCAGCTTTCATAATCCAAAAGTGCAAAATTAACACAGCATTACCACACATAATTAACGAATATGACATGATATGTAAGTCATATATAGATAAAGTAAAGTCCAATGCGCCCTATTTTCTAGGATCAGTCATACTTAGTCAATACATATGATACTAGCTAGTGATCAATCAATTATTAAAGTTGAAGAAATATATAGTGGCAATATATATCTGTATTGGCAAGCAATAGATGGGTCCTTTCCTTCTAATTGCCGACTCCACAAACATGTGAAAATATTGATGAAAAACAAGGTTGAAATCCGAAAGAAATAGAGACAATTAGCTGACAGCATAATATTGTTTTGGCAGCCATCAAATCATCCAAATACATAACTTTACTTCCTTTCCTTTATCTTCTTTCTTCTACAATTGTGGTACATACATACATGCATGCAATACAAAACTTGGCATGAGGTTTGATTGAGAAAACTCATCAATATAGATGGAGACAACGAACAAAGAGCCAGTTCTAAAACATGTTATATATTGTGAGGGGACCAGCGCATATATATATACATATATATCTATAAGTTCTTTTTCGCTTTATAAATGAACTCGTATATTTTTCCGAAGAAGATGAGGGAAATCCCACAACATAATCTCCGATGGAGCTCTGGTGATGATATAGTGACCAATATATGCATTCTCTTTTTGATATAATAAAAACACGTACTTTGTAACATTCCATAGAAACTCAGGCGTATGTGCCTTTTGTACCAGGCAGCGCGAAATAAGCGCAGAACTTTTGTGAAAGTGATATCCTTAAGCTTCTTTTAATGACTCGGAAAATTCCAAACAATATCCCATATTGTTAATATTAATAGTATGTTGGAATTTATCTTTTGAAAATAGTTCACGTGTCAAAAGATTATGACTTAATTTATAATAATAATAAAAATAATTTAAAAAATTAACTAAATAAATAATGAGTATGATGTAGTATAACTGCTCAGTTTATATAACATGAAAAGTGAAAAAACTGAATAGATATTTTTAATATTCAATAATTACCCACGTTCTTGATGGGAGAAAGTAGATAAAAAGGTTATAAAGGAAATTCTAACCTAAAAGAGAGATAGGCTAAATTTCTTAGCCTGTGAAAAATCCATCTCTGAGAGGTCTCTCATAAAAAAGAATAAGATAGAAGATTTGAGGTTTATCTGCTTTTCTTACTTGAACAACAACAGCTAGAGATATAATTCTTATCTTTTTATAAAGTTTTTCTAACATTAATAGGATCCTTATTTTGTCCCACAGTTTTTCTAACATAGTATACTCAGTAATGCCTCCAAGCAGTAGTGTTTGGAGACTTATTTGTTATGAAAAGTTTTCATGTAGTCAAGACCGAATCTTCCGGCTTTACACATATTCTTTCGTCAAAAGAATAGGGTTAGATTTCTAGACTGAATCTACCTTAAAGTCTGACCAATTTGATTTTCTTTCTAAAGTTTCTTTCTTTTTTCTATATATATTTATTATAGGGAGATGGTGTATATATATAACTTCCAATAATTAACACATGAACAATTTTGGTTTTAATAATAATCTTGAACTCAAGGTATTCGATCTTAAAAACTTCTTAGTCATTATTATCAACATTCAATACATGACCAGAACTCGCTGAATCATTCACTTAAACCTAATCAGCTGTGATCACTTTTACCTTTAAGGTGTTTCTGATAAATAAATTGAAAACACTGCTCATGTAAACTAATTACTACTCCTTTTTGGCATTTTTTTTTTCTGTGAACTAATTACTCAAACTATGTCTAAAATACTCACCATGATTAATTTATTATCATTTTCTTTTTTCTAATAGACGAATTGATAACACTGATGACATAAGTTGTGTCAAGCTAGTATCCACGCATGAAGACTCAGACAATGTTGGAAAATATGTCTGATTATCAACAATGTCTAGTACCGGGTTCATTTTAGTGGCAATATTAAAATGCTATGAAGATAATGAGAGCTGAAGTTCTCTTTTCTAATTATGATCTTATTATAATATGGTTCACCCGCGAGTAGTCAAACTACTCCATTCCCCTAGTTAACAAAAAAATTTTAGAGCCAGTACTTTTGACAACATTTGTATGATTTCTGTGGTAAAATGTAAGTGCACATGCCTTGTCGTGTGATGAACCAAATAGTATATATTAGGCAAAGAAAAAAAAAAAGAAAGAAAGAAAAAAGAGGAGTAAATAACGTACAACATAAAAAAGAACAAAAAGACAGCAAATTTATCTATGCGTACAAAGTTACTTTGGTAAATGGAGTCGACCAATTGATGCCGTGGAGTGTACGCTGTCACGCTGCCTCCAATCATATTGAGACTATATTAGACACAAATATAAAAATCAAACTATGTTTTTTCTTTTCTTTTTTCCCCCTTTTAATAATAATGAATCAGTTTTTTTTTTTAACCCAGCAAAAAAAAAAAAAAAAAGAATCCCTTTTTTTTTTTCTGTCCTCTTGTGGGATAGTAACTTTGTATTTTTTTTAATTGATGTGATCTGATCAATGTAAGTATGTTAGTACTACCATGTTTTTTTTTCCGGAAAACTAGTACTACCATGATTTGATATTAGAGAGATAGCTAATCAATTATGTGACCAACTTTATACTAAAATACGTTTAATTTGGTTTAGTAATAATGTTATTTAAATCTACAATTCTTAATAGACAAATCTTACTGCGGTTCGTCAAAGGACTGATCATTTGAGTTTCTAACGTCTTTATTTGTCGAAATCAGGTCATGAATTTTGGACACATGTAACGTGGGTCGACCAAGTCTCCCATCCTTTTACACTATACGCCCGTGATGACATGGGTTAAATTTGTCGGGTGTCTCGTGAACTCTACAGGTAGATTAACTTGTCCACGTGTCAACTGATGACTAATCTGATTATTAGTACCTTTTTCATACATGTTTAGTCTGGTTTTTATGGGGCTCATGACTATAGTTAAGACAAATTGCAGAAGAGGCTTGCAGAGAAAATCTACCTGTAGGCTATAGCGATGCATGATTCTCACGAATTATGTAGTGTGGATAAAGTTGCTGAATGATAGTTTTAGATTATCTGTCATACATATATTTTATATACATTTGTATATCATTTTTCTAGATATGTACCACATTTAGTGGTTTTTAACGTAAAATTGAACTCATCTATAAGCTAAGATGGTTTATATATTTTCAGCAAACTCATGTAAACATACTGATGATAATGATTTACTAGCTGATATGTTTTTACATATATATTTTTAGCACATTGGGTACTAGCTGATAATGATTTACGATTTTTGGACCAAAAAAAGGGAGGGAAAAAAAAAAGAAAAAAAAACATTGATGATTTTATCATAAAAATCATTATATTGATGCTTTATTTTATCTATCAGAACATTATTCTCGTCCATATCCTACGATGGTTATATTTTTAGCATAAAAATACACCTAGTATACTGATGATTTATATTTTGCAAAGATCGTAAACTATTCATACTAATATAATATTTACATTTTTAACAAATACGTAAACTCATTTTTCCTAAAAGATTTAAACCATCAAAACTAGTAATAAACTAATTAAAAAAAATAAAAGTGTTATTTTTCTAATAAACTCCATTAAAGTGGGACAAAGCCTAATTTTTAACACTATAAAGGGGCTTTGTAGCAAAATGGTAAAGTATATCAATTTTAATAACAAAAGAGTAAAGTATGTAACACTATTGGGTCTCACTCAAAAGTACTAGTTTGAAAGTACTTTTGGGCTCATAGACCATCACTTAAATACCCATGATCTTCCTAGAACATACCTGATGTGGGACTTGGGGCGTTATAATCTCCTCCTTTTAAGGTCTAGCGTCCTCGCTAGGGTGTCACAACCGAATTCTAAAGTCATTACTTTTAGTAATTTTAAGTTGAAATAGTGATTAACAGGAATTTTTACAAAATTCCAGAAAATTAAGTACTTGAAATTTTAATTTTTAGTCCTCAAAAGTAAGTAAAATTCAAAAGTAGGAATCTTCTCATTAGTTTTAATTTCTCGAGAAAATATACACTTAATATTTAAAGGAATTCCATTTAATTCATTTAGAAACTTTTTATTTAAAATCATGAAGTTCAATAAAATGAGTCCAATGTCCAAACAATTTACATAATGTTATATATATTTCTAAGAACTCAATTTAATAGCAAAATTATCCTCATATATCTACTTAGTAAATACACTACTATTGGCTAAATAAATTTAACATAGAAAGTAAAGGATGATATAGAATAGGAACCAACCAATGAAGAGGTAAGAAACAACATACGTATGCCAAACAAGATTGTTAAGCCGCCATGACAATTATCCCAAAAATAAATCAACATCTGAAAGTGGAAGGAAGTAGGGGGTGAGCACGTGAATGCTCAGTAGAGATTCAATTACAGGTTTTTATCCAATATAAATACTTACTTTCAAGATTATGCATAGTCAGTGAAATACTTAAACAGTTAAACTGAAATCCAATAAAAATTATCGGCCAAAGGTTTAAATCTCCCAAAACCTTATAAAACACCGTCTTAAAACAGAATCATTTTCCAAATATTCAAATATTCTAAACCATTGTAAAATATGATATTAAATCCAGTACATATCTATTTAAGTCAAGTACATAACATGCAATACAATCAATGACAAGTCCGAGCTACCAAAGATTGGTGACCATAAGTATGCCATGTAATGTGAGCTATCCTAAGTGAGTAAAAGCACATGTGTACTATGTCCGAGTCACCTAAGTTGGTAATCGTGAGTATGATATATAGTCCGAACACCCTAGATAGCGTACCGTAAGTCCGAGCACTCTGAAGGGGTACCATAAGTCCGAGTACCCAGTAGGGGTACCATAAGTCCGTCGGCTACGTAGGTGAAATGAATGCATGCAATGCTATATGTATGATAGGAATGAGAATATGTACCATTTTCCACAAAATATCAAAATAGACCATGCGGTGTTTTTAATTAACCAAGTTCATTTCTTAAAACTAAATTCTTATTCAAATTGGATTTTATAAAAATTTCGGCAGCACAACAACCATTTTCATCAAAACCAATAAAATCCAGTTCCTGCAGAAAACAATTCCAAAAAAAGATAATTTGGCATACCAACCAGTGTGATGTGCCTTCCATGCAGTTTAAATAACAAATCGTGACAAAGCATGCATAAATCACATTTTAATCAAATATTTCACAAAATTCTATATTTATTGAAAATATACAGAAATCAAAATTAAACCAATTTAATGATCAAGTAATCGAATCCCTATCTCAAACGAGTGATTACATAATGCTACGGTACTATTGAGAGCGTTTGATGTCGTTTGGCAGTCGTTTGGATGGTCGGGGGCCGTTTTCGAACTCTCGGTCGTTTGGTTTGAATTGTCATTTTTCCAACGGAGCCTCGAATGGAGAAACAGACATCTCCACTGAACTCTTAGCATCTAAATAGGTTAGACATATAACTTGACCGATTCGGGCTCGGGCCGAAATCTGACACCGTGGCACACAAAATGAGACAAATATGAGCCGTCACATTTCATTTTTTGTTCTCATCATCAAACATGGTCAATATATATATAATTTCTTGTTTTCACGAGTACATTATAAATATGAGGTTTATTTTACGATCTAACAGACGTATTGAAAAATTTTAATACAAAACTAAAATAACTCAAAATTGTCAAAAATGGCAAAATTCAATCCGGACAATATTGAGTTAAGATATATATACCATGGTATTCCTCTCGTCGAGAGAAATCCAAGAAGCCCAAGATCGGGGCCTGAAACCGTTAGAATCGGCGTCGGTGGCCATTTTTCTCTGTGGCACTTTCAGTTATCGTTGACATTTAGAACGTCCGGCAGCTCTGCAACTCAGCGGGTGTCTTCTCGGAGGGCTGCGGTTTGATCTGCACTGTTGCCGGTGGCTAGGTCGCGCTGGAAGGCTGTCGGAGGAGGAGGCCAGTTCCGTCGGCTGTCGAAGAGAGAAAATACGAGGGGAGAGAGAGAGAGAGAGAGAGAGAGAGAGAGACAGATCATCTATATATGTTTCTATTTTTTTTTTTTTTGAATGGTCAAAAGACCAAATTACTCTTAAAAATTTTGAGTTTTTACATCCTCCCCTCCTTAAAATAATTTCGTCCCGAAATTCAAGTATAATAGGGGTACAAGTAAAATAATAAGAGATCACAGCCCGAAGGAGAGTGAATCACCGGTTATAGTGTATAGGAATATTGAATAAAATACTAGTTAAATCAAGAAGTATGTAATGTACACTTCGTACCTGGTGTTAGAATTCTACCAATATGCCAATGCCACACAAAGGCATGTAATAAGAAGGTATATAAGAGACATAGAATCGCAAGATGGCTCATTAATAGGTATAAGACCTCGATACTTGAAATTTGGAAACGATGACTCCGAGTCCGTAATTAGTCACAGAAGTAGTGACGACAATCAGGAATAGAAGTCGAAAATACAAGACTTCTATAATCAGAACTGGCACTAATACAGTATAGCAAATCAAATATTAGGTACGTATAATACCGTGCCTAGATTATACCAGATCAATAAGATATAGGAACAATTCCATTAATCTGTAACTAAACTTGATCCTCAACAATCACTGAGTCTAAAGACTCCAACAGATTCTCATCAACACAAGATAACACTTAACAAGGTTGCAAGTGGAAAACAATTACACTTGTATTACACCACATACAAGATAGACGAGTTCAGAGGTCAAAAACAACATTAAGAGTACAATGACCTAATTCATTTATCATTCCTCATAACGAATGAGAAACAACCATACATACAAATTATTTCTAGTCAAGAATAAGACTAGAACTACCATAACAGGAAATCATTAACACAGAAGTACATAGCACAACAAATAGTGCCAGTTAAATTATTTTAGTCTAAGCATATAAAATGCAAGTACCCACATAATAAATATTGTCCAAAGACTTCCCAATTCTTTTACCCAAAGTAATACCATATCGTAATAACCCATACCACAATTAAATCTAGAGATCCTCCGAGTCTCTTTGCCCAACATAGGATTATAACAATAATCCCAAATCGGTACTTACCTCCAAAGACTTTCTGAGTCTTTGGTACAAGGGAAAGTCATATAGAAATAACTCAATACCTAATAAGCAAATAAAACTGTTAATAATACTACAATGCCCCAGAAATAATATTTCAATGGAATAGGCTGTCTCTGCAGTGACACATGTCTCTTATCTAACCTTGTTTCATTTTTAAATCAAAAATAGTTTTAAAAATAGTTTTGAAAATATGCAGCACAAATATCAGGGGTATATAGGAATACTACACTAGTTTACGATAAGGTTTCACCTTGGCCATTGGCAAACTAAACCTGAACTTTAAGTATTTCTTTTGAAAATATAATAATAAGAGTCCAACAACTCTCAGTATAGACTTATGAGTAAATTGATCCCTGTGTCAATAATTTTGCCATCAAAATTATGCTTAGATCCAACTCAAATCAAGTAATAAGTTACAAACTGAACTCAATGCTAACAAACTCAATAAGGACTCTAATTTACAACAGCTTATAACCAGAGTCTCTAAAAATTCTCAAAATTCAGTACAAGCAAAGTATCATAAGTAGTACTCACTCATTAAAATCAAGAGGGATTGTATTGACAAGATTGAATCTCGTTATCATTAGTCAATTAGTTTGATATCTAATATACTAATTCTACTTACTAAGCTAAGTAAGTAGGACAAGAAGAAATTTTTTCGCTCGATATATAGTTTTCTAATTAAATTATCAAGTACTTAAAATATGTCAATTTCTTTTAAATCATAGTTAAACACAATAGAAATTTTCTTAAAATTTCAAGACTTTTCCATAGATTTCAAACACGTCTCTTTAAGAGATTCAAAAATATGTCTTATTTTTGTTGGCAAATCACATTATGCAAATAATTTCCTATAGTTCTTTATTAATGAAAAACTTTAGGTAATACATTAGTGAGGCTTTCTTTAGGTTTTATAACTTTGAAATACCACACTCTGACAATTTTATTAAAAACAGTTTTTAAAAGGCATTTTAACAATAGGAAGAACCTATAAAGCATTTTAAAAAATAATAAAGTATGTCAAGTGTAAAATTTTTTTTTAACCTCACTCAACTTGTCAAACATATTAATTCATAGCTCTTATCTTTTTTAAAATCCAACTTTCATGAATCAAAAAGTTCAAATAAAATTTTATAGAAAAAGGCAATATATCATTATACACCACCTAAGTCTCTCCAAGGCTTAGATATTTAAAATCAAAATATTTTTATGCAAAAACTCAAATGAAATGTCATCCCAAGTTCCCAGCACTAGGAGTTCCCAATATTTAGAAGGCTACATTAAAACTAGTTATACAAGTGCCCAATTTTTAATTGAGGCAAAATAATATAAAGTCAATTCCACTCGATCCACTTATCCATTCAAGACATTTATAGATCACAAAGAATTCAACAATCCAATAAACACAAAAATTATGCACAGCTCAATAAAGCAAGTCGCACACATAATGAGAAGTTTGGGAGAATAAACACATCCAAACAATAAGGCATATTAAGCCATAATGACAAGATTTCACAAAACTTCGAGATTAAGTTTTCAAAATATACAATTTTTCCATTTATCTAAGGTTCCAAACATGTTAACATAACCAATATTACTTAGCAAAATTCTTGTAACAAGATATTATACATTTGACTTTAGAAATATATGCACAAGCTTTCAAGAATTTATGTGCATACCACATTAAATCACACCAATGATTTCTTTTAAAAATACAAACTTTTTGCCAAAAGTTATCACATAAATTTTCTATAAACATTTTATGTTTATTTCCAAGTTACTTTGCAAATCAATTTTCCAAAGCTTTCTTTAGATTCACAATCATGTGACAAGTAGAAACTTGGTAATTTTTAACAATTGTATCTACTATATTCAAAACTAGAAAAAATATTCAGAAACTTTATTTTTTAATTAATATCACTAAATGTGCAATGAGACCTCCCTAGTACCACAACTAGTTTTAAGTAAAGCAATTATTTAAATTTTATATTCCTAGCAATTTCACAAACCTTAGACTCAAGTAATATTATTAATTTTAAAACCATACATTCCTTGAAAAATATGAATCACATCCACCCAACTATTATTCAAAATTAAGATATATAAGGTTCCTTTGAATACAAAAATAATTCATTGGTCAAATGTAAATGTCTTATGTCGAATTTTTAGCTTCTCAACCGATGTTTCAGCGTATTGTGGTGCCTTGATTTAGTCTCCAAGACCGCAGCAAGACCCAACTCACCATATTTTCTAACTTTAACTTGACATGCTCTGTTGACCACTACTATGCCATGCTGGGACAAATTGCATTCGCGGCATCCACATCTTCCCAGCCGTCAGAGGACTTTGTGCATGACTTCGATGTCATATCTAAGCGGTACTGTGAGGAGTATAAACAATGCATGGAAAGTATTACATCCAATGTTTCAGGTCCGATTAATAATTATCAGTACGCTTTGTTTTCTAATTATGCTATTGAAAATAGATTGAAAGCGTTAGTTGTGATGAGTTTGAAAATTTTGCATATTTATAACATGTTATGTCTTTATGATTTAATCTTCTGCAGGACAGGAATACGAATTCGATTATGATCGTCTGAAGAACGCTCTTGATTGAAATTTGTGGAGTTTGAGAAGAAGACACACGCAAAGCTGGAAGAGTCAGGGGGTAGTGAAGGAATTATCTCTAGATGGCATAAAAGAAGCTAGCCAGCCGGCCAGGAATCTCTCATTCTTTCTGATGTTTGTAGAGAGTTCTTTGAGAGGACTGTGAAAAATAAAAATCCAAGCGTTGATGTTCATGTAATCTCTTACTGTTTGACTGATGACCTCATCAGATCAGCTTTCTCTTCAGGTAAGCTTCTCGTAAACATCTATATATACATGTCCTCTAGGCATCTATATACCCGTAAATTCGTATATTGATCTGCTGTAGCAGGATCTTAATTAAAATCAACTGTTTTTCAGCTGTTTACGAAGTTTTCGGTCATGATGCATTTAAACTTAGCTTCATTCTATGTTCATGATCTGATCAGATCTATAAACCCTGAAAATACATTCAAACGAGTTAGTTTATGGTGAGAATTCTGTCACGGCTGGTGAAATTATTAAGAAGCTGGAATCTCTATTCGACAAGTACCGAGCTTTCTTGAAGGTCCTAGAGGGCCACGAGAGTAGTAGTAGTAGTAGTAGTAGTAGTATTAGTAGTGATCAAGGGAAGCACCTTTAAAGTTTACATTGGAGGCTCAGTGGGTGACTTACTTTGCTGAATTGGTTGAAGCAGATATTGGCATTGTGTTTCGTTCAAGTAAACTGGAAGAGCATCTGGGGTCTCTCATTTGCCCCACTGCTCACGGCGTGCTGGATAAACAGAGGGGAGTGTTAGGAAATTGTATTTCCTATAGTGGGCCACATATATTTTGGACAATTGTATTGGGCCATATTATTCTTAAGCAGACCCAATAAGTGATTTAATTAGGCTGGGTCAGGATATCCAACTAGGTATGGATACCAATGTGGATACCCTGTTAGTCACCCAGTTAGGGTTTGATGGATACCCAACAGGGGACTATATAAAGAACCTTTTAGGGTTATGGTCCCTGTAGCCAAAAGAACACGTACGCTCAATTCTCTGTAACCCACCATCAGTTACAGAGAATTCCATCTGAGTGTCATTAGGCTTTAAGGCTACAGAAGATCAAACCCTCTAGCATATACAGTCAATCACTATCGCTTCCGCCTTCTGTTCATCGTCCAGACTACGGTATTGAATCATGGACTCAGGTATACTCAATGAATCCCTACCCATCAGTTTTAGCATGAATGTTCTAGGGTTTGTGTTTAGTTTTGCAATCCCATATAGAATTCTAACAGGGAGGTGATTGGAAACCACAGCCTGGCAGACTTTATATGGTCAATTCTTGAGCTGAAATTATAGCCTTCATTTTGGGGTTGTAAGCAACTCTTTATTTGTTGCTGTTATTTCTTCTCTTCTGACTACAAAGGATAACAATCCCAGATGGGAAATACATCAGATTAGGCCTATGTTTTACTTGAGAGCTACGTGTCGGTCCTAGAAAAAAAAATTAATACAGTTCCTTTGTACAATAGACCTCTCAGGTTTCTTAGAAAAGCTCAAGATTTCTCTTCTTTCAACCTCCGTGTTTCAAGTTTGGATATATTTAGTTCCTTTGTACTATATATCGTATTTTGAAAATGTATAATATCGTGGGATGAGTCATCAGATAAATTTGATATTTGTTGTTACATCCTTGTGTGGTTTTATTCAAGTAATGGCTGGAAAATACGACTTTTGGCTTAGTAGATCTGATAAGGCATTAAGCATACTGATTAGAAATTCAAATGAGATTCAACAGTGTTACTTCAATTCTCTATATGCTTTTTTATAATTTTATAAGGTTAGTTATGAAATTTTATATACCTATATGGCAGTTATTGGAGAAAATTATAGGTTATTATATTATGCACTGACTAAGCTCTAAGCTTACTCAAAAAGAAAAAGAAAAAAAAATGAAAAGAAAAAACTAACCACTAAGAAAAAACGATTGACCCTTAACTTTCATTCAATGTGTTGAAATAGCACCAAATTTAGTAGAGGTGTTATATATATATATATTAAAAAAAAAAAAAAACCTACTAACGTGACCTCTAAAAACAGGGCCATGTCACACCCGGCCGCCTAAATTGGCCAGCCCGGGGGTTGGAGAAACCCCTCTGGTGGGTTTATCTGGCTGCGGGCTATTTTTCTTTTCTAAAAGAAATTTCTATTATCTTTACTTTCTGATCACTTATGCTATACACAAAGTAAGTTTGACTCTAATGAATTGTATGAATACATGTTTTATGTTTACTTAACTTATCATGTTATTTCTATATGATGATTATTATTAACCTTTTCACTTTGCTTTATTGTTTATACTCATATATGTTTATTTGTAAGTTGAAATTTGTTTATGTTAAACTGCTCAAATATTTTACACGGTGTTAGCAATAGTCCATAAGGTACTAGTAATTAATTCACAATTTATACATATAAGTGCTTAAAATTATTCTTAAAATAACGGCGCATAAATATAATTTATTTTTTGAAAGATCACTAGCCCAATCTGCCAATTCGCCCTCTCCCACCAGCTCAATCCACCAAAACGTTTGGGTAGGGATT
>JXTC01000109.1:838399-871717 GCA_002914845.1 Trema orientale
TACTTGAAAGCACCAAATTCTACATAAAAAAAATGGTGTATAAGACAGTGAAACCAAAACAAGTCGTCTATGAATCAGCCACGGTCAAATATGACGTGGGCAATACCCACCACGTGGTGACATCTTATTTGCTCATTCTTCACGCAAATATTGGTGGTGGCATGCTGCAAAACTGTATATATAATCAAACGTAAACTACAGTTAACCAAAGCAATCTCTCATTTTCGTTCTTTCTTTCTTGCTTTAATTTGTTACCGAGTCCAAATCTTCATACCACTTTCTTGGCGAATCTTCCCTCGAATTTTCTCAAGAAAATAGTTTTGGTGGAAAGAACAATTAAAATGGCGGAAGAAGAAGAGGAAGGGATAGCGAGTCGGTGTTGGAAGAAGCACGAGAAGGAATCTGTAGTCGATGCTCTGTTCACGCCTTTCTTCGTTTGTTTGGCTGCTGGTAATTTGAATCCAATGAGTTTCCGCCATTTTATCTCACAGAACCTCCATTTTCTCAAAGCCTTCGTTAAAGCGTAAGCCTCTTCCAAATTATTTACGTGCAAAATTTACGTATAAGTGGTTCACATATCAACATGATGATCTTTGATCTTTGCATTGTCATGATCAGTTGGTTTTGACTTTTTTCAGGTATGACAAGGTGGAGGAATGCGCAGACGACGACGACGATAAGAAGCTGATACACGATTTGAGTGAATGTGTAGTCAAGATGATTCAAACGTACCAGACTACTGTTGAAGTAAACTTTCTTTGCAATCTGTCTCTACTTTTTTCTTTTCTTTTTCTTTTTATCAATTTGAGTTTTATATGATGAGTAATAAAACAGAGGAAAGCCTTTGACTCATTTGTGAATTGTCGTTTGATTCCATTATTAATTAACACACGACAAGATATTGTAACATACAATTTTCTTGTGTATTAAATTCTCAATTGACAATCCTAGTGATTAATATTGTTTAAAAATATTTCTTTAATTTCCACCACTTTTTCTTTAAAAGAATCTTCCTTTATATTTTAGAACTTGTTTTCGGTTGGTGCGTATAAGTCATCGAATAACTAAACCATGCAGAAATGGGGCTTTGGGATGCCAAAGTCTGAGGGTGTTCCTGATTCGATGGCGACGAAATACAACCAGTTTTTGCGTAGAACAGCTTCAGGAATAGTTGATGGAGAACAAGTAATTCCATGCGAGGCCGCAACCCCATTTGAGAAGACCAAAGTTGCTGCTTATGCACTTGCTGCCATTGCTCCTTTTATGAGGCTTTATGCCCATTTATCTCATCGTATCATACCACTCACCCAACTAGATCGTGACAGTACCTCTGATCACATTTACAAGAAATGGCTTCAATATTATTCTTCCCAAGAAATTCAGGTGAACTATAATATCATTTCTTTACATACTTGGTTGTTACTTTGTTGAGACTTGATCGATCGAACGACCTCTTCTAATTGTTACCTTTTCTTATGATTGTCATGATTCAGGCATTAGCCAAGAAAACTGAAGATGTTCTAGACAAGTTTAGTGTATCTTTGACCAAAGAAGATCTTACAATAATAGCGAAGCTATACGATCAAGCTATGAAGCTTCAAGTTGAATTTTTCGCTTCTCAACCGAAGTTTCAGCGAAACGTAGTCCCTTTGTCCAGTGTCCAAGACCTCAACAAGAGTAAACTTACCATATTTTCTGCCTTTGGATCGACATGCTCTGTTGTTCACCCCCATGTTGCGCGGATACGAATGGCCATACATTCGAAGAAGTCACCAGCGGACTTGAACTTGAAGGAAAAACTCGGGGATATAGCTCGCCAGCGCAAGGAGGCATATAAACAATGCACCGATAACTTAGTTTTGAGCGTTATGCAAGGTCCAACAAATAATAATCAGTAGGCTTTGTTTCTAAATATGGTTTTGAAAATAGACTGAAAAGTAAAAAGGATATGGTGATCAAGAGTTTGATAATCTTGCCTATATATATGTATGTGTATTATGTCCTTAATTATAATTTCACCTTATGCAGAAATAGAATTCGACTACGAAAGTCTGTGTGCAGTCCTTGAGCAAGTTGAAATGATCGAGAAGTGGGCAAATGCAAATGTGGAAGCATCAGGGGCATTCAAGGATTTATCTCTAGATGGCATAAAAGAAGCTGGCCAGAATCTTGTTCTTCATAATGGTTGTAGGGAGTTTTTTCAGAAGGTTGTGACAAAAAAAGATCTCAGCATTGACGTTCATGTAATCACTAACTGTTGGAGTGGTAACCTCATCAGATCAGCTTTTTCCTCGGGTACACATACATAATACACGTACATGCTTTTGGGAAAATCTATAATTCATATATATATTGATCCTATGTTATAATACACAATATATATATATATATGTGTTGATTCATATATTTATCTATCATCAGATCTACAAGCCTTGAATATACATTCAAACGAGCTAGTTTACAATGAGGAATCCGTGACGACTGGCGAAATTGTGAAGAAGGTGGAATCTCCATTCGACAAGCTCCAAGCTTTCAGGGACGTCGTAGAGGGCCACAACAGTAGTAGTAGTAGTAGTTGTAGCAGGGATCAAGGCCATACTAAGCACCTAAAAGTTTGCATTGGAGGCTCATCGGTTGACTTACTTTGCTTAGTTGAAGCAGATATTGGCATTGTGTTTGGTTCGAAGAGTGGAACTCTAAGGAAACTGGGGAATCATTGCGGTGTCAAATTTGTCCCACTGCTTCATGGCGTGGTGAAGAATCAGAGGGGAGTTGCTGAATGGAAACCAAAGAGTGGCTTTCTTTATACGGTGGATTCTTGGGCTGAAATTCAAGCCTTCATTTTGGGTTGTAATTAAAAGTGACTTTTTTAGTATATCTTCTTGTTTCGACTAATAAATACATGTGATCAGAGTAGGTTATGTTTAGAGTATTATTACAAATGTGGTGGCTATATGTTTTACCCGTGGGAGCCACGTGTCAGACCTTATTCTTTTTATGTTTTTCCCCCTTATATGGGACTGCTACGAAGTAGAATTAATACAGTTCAATTATATACCAGACTTTAGATTTCTTAAACAAGCTAAAGATATCTCATCTTAATTTGGATTTGTTTAGTTCCTCGTTACTGCTACAGTATATATTTTAAAGGCGCGCGGATGTTTATAATTAGAGAAATTCGGAAAAGTAGACCTTTTCGAATTTATTATCTTGGAACATTGCATATATAGTCTTCTTTCGAACGTATCAAATAATTAACCAGAAAACAAGAATATAAAATTAAAGCTGTAGCAGAATTTCGAACTCATACCTTATCCTCAAAAGATTGTTATTTATTTATGTGTAATCTTACATACCATGCTTTTTTTTTTTTTTTTAATTCAAGACTTGAGCTATTCCTTTTCAACAAAAACTGATAATTTTGAGAAATAGAACATTGAATCTTATAGATTTTCGTTTTTAATTTTTAAATTTATTGATGCTCAACATGTGCATTCAATATGCGGAATTAGCACTATAGGAGCTTTTGGTTGTCACATATTAAGGAGCCGTTTTATATTGGGTAATCTAGATAATCAAATTAATGGAAAAGTGATAAAAGGTATTATGATTCATGAGTACATCATATTATGGTAGCGCGCATGAATTTTAAACAAGATTTCTAGGAATATCTCAAAATTTGGAAATTTGGTTTGCACGTAGGATGGGAACGTAATTTATTTTTTGCACAATGTTTAATACTAAGATATTACATTAATTTATCATTATTTTCGGTTAGTCCAGATGGGAAATCTAGATCAGGCTAGTTGGACTACATAGAAGTATGGTGGCTATGTTTCACTCTAGAGAGCCTGTATTGTATTTTATACTTCGGGTTAATTGAACAAGCTCAATATTTCTCTTCTTTTTGTGTTCCATGTTTGGGTTTTTCTTTTTTTTTTTTTTTTAGTACCTTATTACTTACAAAATTCGTTTTTAATTTTCTTTCTAAATTTATAGATGCTTAATGTCACTATACTCGGTTTTTCAGTTTTCTGTTAAGTCGTTTACTCTCTTTGTTGCCGTATTTCCTGTTTATACTCTTCTTAGACGTCATTTTTAGGTCAATGTTGTTTTCGGATTGATGTCGTTTATTCATATTATGTCGTTCTTCACATCTTTGATAGGTTGTATGATCAAGCCATGTGGTTTGATAGGCAAATCAATACATACCAATGATCAATCTAGTTGATTCGCCCGCTGGAAGGAAATTGGAAGTTGCTCTGTTTTCGATTTTGACTGGAAGTGCAGGGGTGGGCCGAATTTATTGCACGGATAAAATGCTCAGTATTTTCCATTTTTTTGTAAAGTTCTTCCGTATTCCAAAATTATTCCCATTCTCTTTGGTGATGACAGATATCGTAATTACACAAGTTTAATTGGCATTTACAAGCTTAAACTTCTTTTATCATTAAAACTATATGGTATGCATGTCACGACCCAAAATTTAAAGCTGTGATTTTTAATAATTTTGAGTGTAAATAAAGATAAATAAAGAATTTTTGTAAAATTCGGAGAAAACTAAGTACTTGTGTTTTCATTTTTAATTCTTAAATCATTAGAAATTCTATATAAAAAGGGGTCCATTTTTATTTTAATTTATAAAAATAGATACACCAATTAAAATTAAAGAAAACATAATTATGATGTATAAAAATTTAGTTTAATAAAATTATAGTGTTGATGTAATAGATTTTTCAAATCTTGAATCTGAATGTCTAAAATTTAACTTACAAGGTTGTCAAAATTCTAAGTACTTAAAATTTTAAAATTAAGCTCCTTAGGAACCATTGTGTCCAATTTATACACCAAAACCTGCAATAATAGTAAATACATCCTCATATATTCACTTAGTAGAATCAATAAACTTGGCTAAACAATTAGACATGGGGAAAGAATGGGACAAAGAAAATATACCAGCCAAAGAGGAATAAGACCACGAGCGTAAACCAAGCCACTTGCCTAGCCAACGAGACAACTAATTCGAATGAGCCACTACCTGAAAGAGGGGAAAATAGAAGGGGTGAGCTCAAAAGCTCAGTAGGAAAGCTGTTACCTTATTTAAAAATCTTTTTAGTGATAGAAAGCCCCTACATGGTTAGTTTGATCCAAAACACATTTGCAAAACTATATGTACGTATATACATAAAAATATCCAAAACTGATAGTCCGTATGTATATACATATATATAGATATACAGAAAGCAACCAATCAGTCCACAAACACATGACACAAATCCACTCATATCCATGAGTTTACCACCTCTCATCAATGGAAACTAGGACCCTGAATCTGTAAAATATAAAATCAAAATATTCCAAAAATCTAAAATTTTCAGTATATGTGTATATTTTAAAGATTTAACAATTGAGAAAAGGACATGGATAGGACCATTTGGGCTCTGTTTTTCTTTTTTAAGATTATGTTGATATAATTACTTTTTTAGGACCAAAAGTAAGGAGTAAATAATGAGAGGAAAAATCGGCTTCCAAAATTTCCGTTGGTCAAAGGTGAGAAGGTGGTAGGTGGGAGCATTAAATGGCTGTCATTTCATTGTCTTATTTTCCCTCTTTTTTTTCTCTTTTCGTTCTCCCTCAATCTTTCTCTCTCCAATACCAGAGCTTAATTTCTTTATCATGAAGAAGATGAGGAATATATTTAATCACTCTGTCTCACAAGGAATATGACAGCGCAAGTTTATTCTCTCTCTCTCTCTCTCTCTCTCTCTCTTTCTCTCTTGTTCTTATTGATGATCTCTCTGTCTCTCTTTCTTTCTCCACCTCTCTTTTTCTCTCTTCTTAATAGCCCTTTTACTATTTAATTAAAAAAAACTCAGCTGGAAAGAAGTTTGGCATTGATAGGTGGGGAGATTTTCAAATTTTGAAGGTAAGTAAATAAGTTTTGTTTAAGAATGGTTTAGTGAAAGAGGACCATAATATTGATCTGGGCAATATTATGCTAAAAATTACATATTTTAGTTTATTTATAATCTTCTTAATAATCTCGCTGGTTGACGTATAGTCAAGATTAAATTGACCTTAGGTCAATATCCTCTTGACCTTTGGTCAATATGAAAGTGACCTTTGAGATTAATTTAATCTTGGCCTATGTTCAAAAACTTTTGACTAGTATCTCATCAGTTTGAAGTCATTTCTCCTTCATTCATTACATGTATCAACTTATATATCATGGAAGACATTATTCTATCTTAGGATATAGTTTTTGAGTTATTTTGTAGACATGAAAATTGCTCTTCTCACCAGTAAGACCTATTCGTGCGGAGTTCATTTAATTCAAACTCAGTTACGATAATTTATAAAATTACAGTTTGAAATAAATCCCAACAACTAGATTAGTACTAATACAAAAATTGAAACTATTTTTCACCTATGGTCAGGATGTTCTTGACTTTGGGTCAAGAAGTTCTTGACTTAGGGTTAAAAAGTTCCTGACATAGGGTCAAGAAGTCATTGGCTTAGGGTCAAGAACTTCCAGATCACAAGTGATGAATTTCTTTACTTAGCTCTTGATTTAGGGTCAATAAGTTATTGACTTGAGTCAAACTTTTCTTGACTTCGAGTTAAGAAGTTCCTGACTTGAGGTCAAGATATTACTGATTTTTGGTTAAGAAGTGATTGATTTTATGATATTCTTGACTCGATGTCAAAAAGTAATTGACTTAAGATAAATAAATTTTTGACTTGAAGTTAACAATATTTAAAGTATAGTTTAATATGAAACTTGATCACGATATTATACATAATCTATTCTTAAATTTGGCATGAAGTTAAGAATAACTTGAACGAAAATGCTAAACAATTTAACCTGCAGTTGAAAATATTCTGATCTATAGTAACTCTAACATATTGTTACTTTAAAACCTATAAAGTTTTAACAAAATATAAATACTATTTCTTCAAGTTTTTCTTCCCCTTAATTCCATCACTATTTCTTCTGCTTATTTTTCTGTATAGTCTTTGTATTATTTTTTGTCATTGTCTTATCCTCACCCATCCCCTTTTTCTTGATTTTCAGAAAGCGTAAACTTTTCAACTAGCTTAATGAGATGTTTCGGTCGACCAATCGCCGTCGGCTTCTTCTTTTTAGCCTTTTTGCCCCTCTATTGCATTTGGATCTCAAAATTATCATTGTTAGGATCTTTCTCTTGAATTCTCTACAGTAATTACAACATGTAAAGGTCAATATGTTCTTCACTAAAGGCCAATAATATTCTTGATGCAAGGTCAAGACATTCTTGGCTCAGGTCAAGATAAGCTTGACTCCAGGTCAAGATAAGCTTGACTTAAGGAAATCTTGACAATACGTCAATATCGTATTAACCCAAAGTCAACAATTTCCTAACTCCTTATCCATAACCTATTGACAATAGGTGAGTCAATAGGTTATTCATCTGAGCTCAAGAAAATCTTTATCTATGGCCAAGAATATCTTGACCTGAGGTTACTAACTTCGATCAATACACAGAAATGAACCACAACTGAAAAAACATATATAAATTAAAATACAAATAGATCTTCAATAAAGAAATAATGATCAAAGTACACAAAATATTATAGGAACACCTCTACTAGTTTACCAAAACAAACAGACACTAAAAATCCAACTCCCTTGCACAACATCAAGTTATAGATTTCTTCACTTGAGGAGAAGATAGTGTTGACTACATGTCGAAAAATTCTTGACTCCAGACGAATAGGCTATTGGCTTGAGGTCAATTCAGGTCATGATTTTCTTGACCTTGGTCAATAAAATCTTGTTTTAACTTCTTAACCAAGGTCAAGAGCATCTTGACCTGGGTCAATATATTGCTGACTTCAGACGAAGAATATAAAAATATAATGGAACATTTTCAGCATACTCAAGTTCACCATGCAAAAAAAAAGGTCAGCAAAACAATGGGTAGTAACAAAATTGACCAAAACAATAAACATAAAATCAGCAAAACACACAAATAAACTAGATCTTACTCAAAACATGTACAAATAAAAATACAAAGAAACAAAAATAAACAAAAATAATAGTTTTTCACCATACTCAAAGTCACCATACAAAAAGAAGTATTTTTCCCCAAAAGAAAACAAAAATTATAAAATGCTAACCTTCTCTTAAATAGATATGGTTTCCATGCCCTTGTTCTTTGAATGAGGGGTTTCTTCGATCAAAACTTTTGACAAACTACCGAAGACTTAGATTTTGATGGTGACAGTGATTTCATAGGAGACAAATTCATGGGCTGCTTCAAAATTCTACTTCCTTCACTGCGACTTTTCGACAAATAGGTTTTCGCCATTTTAACTGAAACACTAGTAATATAGATGTTTTTATGATGCTTGAGACGTCTAGATTCTGATTTACAGCGTTTTGAGGAAGGTTTATTGGAGTTACAGCCGAATTTGTCGAGAATTTTGGCTAGATTTTGGGTTTTTGGGGATTCTCTTCTCTCTTCTCTCTTCTCTCTTCTCTCTCCTCTTTGCTTTTTGATTTTCAAATAGAGTCAGAGTATGTGGTACGGTAGAAGATTTGGCAGCTGGGTTTGAGGGAGAGGAAGGGCATCTAAGGAATTTGACCCTCTGTGGGATCCGATTATTAATCCTATAAAACTTATTCCAAAAGATGGTCTTAAAAGTGACTAAAAGGATTATATTAGTCCTATCCATGTCCTTTTCTCTTAACAGTTTCCCCCTACCAATTTTGCACTTTAATGGGCTGAATATTAGGGAATTTCATGGGTCCATTTTACACAAATTCAATGCTCAAACAAAAGACCATCTTTGGAGCTCACACTAGAGGAATAACAAAAGCGAAATTTCCACTAAGTACCCCCTCCCTCTTATATTTCACTAATACGTGTTTTTTTTTTCATTTTATAATGAAAATATTTATCTATATTTTACATTTACAGTATAAATCTATAACTTCGGTATAAATTATGAAACTTATACCGATTTTTTGGTATCATTTTTATTCATAAAATGTATATTACAGTATATAATTCATTTCTAAATTATTTGTGGTATATATTTTTCCAAAAAGGGTTTTAAAAAAAGTATAAATAAATTAGAAATGAAAAACGGGTATTCATGTAAATATACGTTAGGAAAAGGGCATTTATGTACTTTTTTATGACCAAAAGGCCCAGTGGATTCACATTCACCAGCGTCTTCGGAACTCGGTTCGGTGGCATCATCACATGTCACGGTGCAAAGCGAAGCTAAAACCTCCTCTCCGCCGTTTCCGAAGTAGTGACCCAAAACTTAAGCTCTGCCCTCATTCCACTATGCAAACGCTACTCTTGCCGGCGGGTCGCGCCGGCTTATACCCGGCGGCGGCGGCGGCTGAGCCGTCAGCCCCGAATCTTCATCGCGGCTCAAGGTGTCCAATCTCCGTCGGCCACGTCAACAACCTGAGACTCTCTTCCTCGAACTCTCTCTTCTCTATCAAAACGTTTCAGTGTTCGTCTTCGTCGTTTCCTCCGGCGGCGCAGCCTCCTTATGGTGCTCCGGAGAGTAGGAGAATAGCTCTGTCGTTCGCCAATTTAAGGGCTTACTCTTCCACAACTCCCGTTGGCTCCCCAAATGATGAGTCCGAGAAGGCCAAGCTCGCTCAGGTTCTGTTCCGTATTTCACTATTTATATCTTCATTCACTGCTTTACTGTTTGGTTTCTGAGAAAAACAATTCTTGATTCTTGCATTTCGTAGCTGAATTTAGCCTAATTTTATGATTTAGAGCTGTAATTCTGTAATATGAGCTTGAGATTCTGTGGTGTGTGATTGAAATGAGAGAAAATGTTTAGTGCTTTTTCTTAGTTTAAAGGCTTGGAATTCTGGGGGGACAGGAAGCTCCAAAGAAATGGAGTTTTGGAAAATGTTTGTGAATCGATGCAAAGTTAGAGATGGGCACGCGAAAATTGAATTTGGATGAATGTTTTTTTGCTCTATTTTGTTAGAGTTGTTAGTGGTCGAATGTTCGGTTGAAATGAAGAGCTTGAATGGTGGTGTAGGTGGCGAAAAGATTAGAGAACACTTCGAGGTATTTCAAGAGACTGGGGAGTTTGGGGTTTTGGGGGCAGCTAGTATGCACTGTTGTAGCAGCTGTGATTCTTTCGTTTTCAGTTGTTGTGACTGGAAAGGTCACCTCTCCGGCTACTTTCTATGCTACTGCTGGTGGGATTGCAGCTGCTTTCATTTCGGTGTTTTGGTCATTCGGGTACATTCGGCTTTCTGAGAAGCTTCGGAGGACTGCGAATGATCCTTCTAAGGTATTGTGAATTCTTAAAGAGTCCCAAGCTTTATAGTGTATTTCAGTTTCTATAATTGATGAGCGTTAGTGACTTATTGTAAGCGAAGTAATATGCTATGCTTGATTGTTGCAAAAGATTGTTTACAGCTTTACCTAAGTGAATCTTTGAGTTTGTTCTTACTGCAATATCTACTGGCTTTAGTCAGGTCATGTCCTTCAGGCTGTTTTGCATGAAGGGAAAATTTTGAACTGACTTGAAGATGCATCTTATATGAAACATTAACAAGGTGATGATGATGTACCGACATTTTGACAAAGATAAAAATCCTATGTAATGGTGTTAGGAGAAAACGTATATGCATGTAGCAAGGCTTTAACATAATTTTTAAAACCTTTAGGCCAGCAGCATGATTGTAACTTGAGAGGTCATTTCTAGATGAATGGAAGGGGAGAAAGGTGAAATTATGGTATCCCACCCAGAATTTTTTTTTTTTCCACGTTTTCCATTTATTTCCATTCTTTCTCTCTCTCTGCTTCTATTATCAGCTATATGTTAGCCTTAGTTACCATACTAGATTCCAGTAAGAACTTCTATTATCATGTTCCGTCAATACCAAGTTATAATCTAGAATTATATCAACCTATATTCGTCATCAAGATGCCTCACTTCTTCCGTTGATTCATTAGTAACTTAAAACTTTCAGGCTCCTCAACGTGCCAACATTGTGAAAAGCTTAAGAAACGAAAATTATGGTATCCCACTTAGAATTTTTTTTATTCACATTTTCCATTGTCATATTTATTTCCATTCTTTCTCTGTCTGCTTCTATTATCAGCTGTATATTACCCTTAGTTACCATACTAGATTCTAGTAAGAATAGCTCATATTCCGTCTTTTGCAATGCTTTTAAGTACCAAGTTATAATCTAAAATTATCAACCTATATTCGTCATCAAGATGCCTGACTTCTTCTGTTGATTTATTAATAACTTAAACACTTTCAGGCTCCTCCACGTGCTGACGTTGTGAAAAGTTTGAGGAATGGCATAGCATTGAATCTCCTGGGTATGGGTGCTGCGATTCTTGGCATGCAAGCCACGGTGGGATTATTGGTTGCTAAGGCTCTTACTACCTCGGCAAATCCATATTACCAAGGGCTCTCTCCTGGTTATAGTCCTGTGCTTGCATTAGATGTCTTCTTGGTGCAGGTACTCTTTTTTTATTCAGTCGATGCATTAGTTCCCAAGGACATTGTAAACTTGACCTTCAAATGTTCCTGTTACTGACAATGTCTGTGTATAGACACATTATCTTTGCTCTTACAACTTTCATATATGCTTTACGATTTTTTTTTTTGTTGTTGTTTTTGTTTTTTTTCAGGCATCTGCAAATACAATCCTCTCTCATTTCCTGGGTCTTGTTTTCTCGTTGGAGTTATTACGCTCAGTGACATTGCCCTCTCCAGAAAACATTCCTATCCCCAAACTGGCATGAATTCTGCGACCCTTGTAGTTAAAAGATGGTGTATTTGAAGGTTAGAGGTGGCATGTTTTTGCAGTTGCTAATTGTTGGCGTCAGATATGAATTATTTTCTCCATCATGTTACATGAGAAATGCCAAATTTATCTTTTATCTACAGTACTGAGAGTGCCTGCTTCCCAATGCATCTTGCTTCTTGTTTAAATGCCATAAGTCCTAAGAATTCTTGAAAGTTAAAGATTTGTAATGCGGGATGTTTGAACGGGTGAAGTCTGCCAATAATTATTGAGATAATATGGACTCAAATTTGCCCATCATTTCAGCTTATTGCTTTCAAGACTGATCGACTAGCCAGACTCCATACACTGATACACACAAAGAAATCGCATATGAATCAAGCGCCACTCGGAATTTCTCCGATCACCCAGAAGGCCATAACAATATCCCCATCCATTCATATCTAATACCCATAAAATTGACATAAAAAATACCAAGAAAAAATAAAAGAAAAGTTTCAAGGCATTTTACTAGTAAGATATTCTAATCATTTCAATGCCATAGATTTTTGTGCAAGGAAAGTCGACATTTGTTCAACAACTCCAACATGATCAACTACTATGCAAATACAACAAGCACATACCAACGCACTTGTAAATCCTACATCCATAGTCCCAAGTTAATTGCTCCACTATTAACTGATCGAGAACGTGAAACAAATAGGCTCAACAACCGCATACCAAAAATCTATCATAAAGCGAGTTTTAAAAAAAGAAAAAAGAAAAAGAACAGAAAGGTTAATATTGTGGTCAATTCTTGTAGATCACCATGCTCTCTGGCTCTTTAATACGGATAGGGGCTGCTTCCGGGTAAAAAGGAACGGAAAATTTCTTCATATTTTGAAAACTCGTCTCTATGATCCTAATATCACTTTGCCCAACTCATTACTATCCTGCACCAAATCACATGGAAATGTGCTCAAGTATACATCAGTAGCAACAAAGCCAAGTTCATATGATCTACACACTGATAGAAAAAGTAATAGTAAAGAACAACCAATGCAGTTAAACTATATGCATGAATTGGTAGACAGCAAAAGCTGAGTTGAAAAGAAAAGGACAATACTTGATGTCCTTCAGCTTTCATGAAACGTACACTTCACACTCTAGAACATGATGTCTCAAATTCTATACACTAGGACAAATGTCAACTTTCACTATGTTTTCCTGTGAACACAACCACATAAACAATCTCAATGATTCGAGTTTGCACCAAGTACGTCATACGTTATGAAAAGCCAACTTATCTATAGAGGTGACAAATTTCAAGATAGATATTCAGCATGTTGATCAATCTTAACCCATAAGCATCCTCCAGATGTTGATCAACTATAATACATTGAATAGACATAGGATGAATAATGACATCTTAAAACTACATAGCGTTATGCTTAGCTAAGTCGTTAATCAATCTTAGTTGGGTGTAGGAAGGATAAGCCAAATACCATATGGTTAAAGTTCGTAGGGAAGATTGTATTAATGATGGCTGCGAGCTAAGTCGTTAATCAATCTTAGTTGGGTGTAGGAAGGATAAGTCAAATACCATATGGTTCAAGTTTGTAGGGAACATTGCATTAATGATGGCTGCGAGCTTAGAGGATTGACATAAGAGGGTCCAAGTCATTACCCATCATTACCCACAACAATGACTTGTGTCTACATGGCTATCATTGAAATAGTAAAAATGGTAACGGAAGAGAAACACAAGAAATTTACATGGTTCAACAATAGGCCTACATCCACAGGCAGAGATGATGAGCATTTTCCACTAGCAATAATGCGATATTTCAGAGGATAAATATATATATACCGATAGCCCACATACACCTAAACTACCAAGACAAGAGCTAATTAGTGCTTAGTATGACTATGGCTCAATGTTTGCTAAATGAATTGTTTGGTATATGTAGATAAGGGCTTGATAGCTCACTAGCTTTGTTGTTCAAGATTTATTGTTGGGTTGGAAACTTAAACATTTGTGTTTGCAAGGCTGTTGTAAGGTTATTTCTTAGATATCTCTGCCTTACTTCTTCTGCTTTTTCGTCTATTTTTCTCTCTTATCTCTTAATCTTTCTACCTTCAGTGATGCATGTGAACCCCTTCAACCCTTTTATGCTTGCTTTCCTTTTGTGGTGCCCGAGTTGTTGTAGGCAGGGTAGGGCAATTTACACTAGGGGTCAAGAGTTAAGTCCCTTGCCTCTTCTAAAAGGACAACTAGGCTCGAAGGGGTAACGTTGTTCAAGTTTCCATTTCCCCCTCTATGCAAGGTTATTAAAATAAATTTTCAATTATTAATACTTGGTCTTTGAACGCTACAGGATCGTGCCACAATTGTCATTTGGGCTTAAATTGTCAATTTTATCCTTTTTATCAAAAGGCTGCATCAACATTAAACCCACTGCATGTATAAAAAAAATTTATTTTATACATGTATAACTTCATCTATGTTACTGAAGCTTGAATTATTCAATCAATATCAGGCAAGCTCGTCTTGAATCCTAAAAAGTATCACATCGATACTAAAGAAAGTTATCTAGTCTTGACTCATAAATAGCATCGCATTGATGCTAAAGAAAGTGATCTTCGAAACTATTACAAATCATGACTCCAAACGATTTTCATTCTTCAACCAAGAGCTCTTATATGTTGAGCCTTTTTTTGGGATTAACAGAAGCATTTCATTCTAGCCCCTTGCCTTTTGTGAATAATCAATGTAGGCATGTTTGGAGCAATCTTTCTGTGATTTCAGATAGAACAACCATTCTTGGGAAGTTGAGTCTTGCAACCTTCGTTACCAAATAGAGAGCACTAACAAGTATATAGAAGAAGAAAGCACACAACAAATATTACTTGAAGCTAATCTTCTTCATTTAAAATATTTTAACCCGAAGAAGGAAGCTATGTATACAAGTGCAACATGAGAGTTAAGACTAGTATCAACACACTGCTATTTAAGAAAAATGGAGTTAAGACTATCCTACCTAATGTTGATTGAACAATGCAAGCTTCATAGATAAGGATGAATTTGTGCATGTATAAAAAGGGATTGATTAGAATGGCAAAAATGACAGCATGTATAAAAAGGGATTGATTAGAATGGCAAAAATGACAATTTGAGTTAAAACGACAACTGTGGCATATCCATGCACAAAGAGGCCAAGGGAGGAAGGCACTTGACTTAGCCCCCTTTCAATTTTTAAATTGAGTTATTCTTAAATTAAAGTTATATGCTCCCAGTTGATAATTAAAATTTCAATTATTCCCTTATTTTTTGTACTAGAAAATTTAATTACCTATAGAATAACTATAGCGTAAATATATATATATATATTTGAAATCACCAATAGTATTTTTAATTTTGAGAGTTAAAAAATTATCCGTAATTAAACTTTATAAATTGTTTCTAACCTAAATTAATTTAAAGAGCTGAATCAAACTCGTAAAGAAAGAGAATGAAAAATAATAATATTAATTTTTAGAAATCATACCCTAATTTGGGGAAGAGAATAAAGATAAAGATCAAAAAAAAATTAGGGTAAAAAGAGTTTCAAGAAAAAAAAAATTTTTTGGATTTAATAGTTATGTCCTCACTCAAAAAAGTTGTGCCTCTGCCACTGCATGTAGGGTTTAGAGCATAAATAAAAGTAACATCAATTAGAAAATTACATTAATAACCCTGCATCAAGGTTTAAATGAAACTAAATTAGCCAGCTGACACCACGTCTCTTTCAAGAGCCAAGTTGCCCCTCCAGAAGAGTCAAGGGACTTATCTCTTAACCCTTAGTACATAAGGCCCCTACAAACCTTGATACCTTTTCAAAGGGGTCAAAGGTAACTTAACCCCTAAATAGCGACTCATACTGTTAACATTGCCTTGGGCACCATGTAAAAGCAGGGGATAAGTGGGTCTCTTCAATCTCAAAAGGAAAAAGAACAAATCCAAGAAAAAGAAAAGAGAGAAGGGAAAGAACAAAGAAACAAAGAAGCAGAAAGACAAGGCATAGATAACCAATGTCCAACCTTGAAGCAACCTTGCAAACACAATTTAATGAGCTTCTAATCCAGCAATAACCAAAACACAAGCAACAAAGTTTATCGAGCTATCAAGCCCATCTACTACATAAACTAGATGATTCCTAATCTCTCATTTTGGTACTTAGGATGTATGCAGGCTATGAGTATTTACACAACATTATCCTTCGTAATACTTCATTATTGCTAGTGGAAACTCTTCATCTGTGCTCATTGACCTAAGCCAATTTCCGAACCACATAAATCTTTTGTGTTTCTCTCCTACTGCTATAATTGTTACTTTAACGATAGCATGTAGACATGAGTCAAACAAGTTTTTATGGTGGGCAATAATTTGACCCCTCTGTGACAATCTTTTACACTCCACCCACTATAAATAAAATATTCCCTGCGAACCCGGAACATTATATAATCCTTTCACAGTCCCTAACCTCAATGGCAGAGACATCAGATGACATCAGGCAGGTTCCCTAGAAAGCATTTTGCAAAAACACACTTACGGATAAAAACAAAGTTCGACTCACATAAGAAAGCATATCCATTAAATTTTCATATTGCTATGATAAGGAGTCATAAGAATTACAGATCCATAAAAGGTCAATTAGTGTCACTAGATACCTTCTAAAACAACGTAAAGAAGATTAACCTAGAGAAAGCTAGAAAGTGTCAAAAATGGCATTCGGAATCTAGGATGCATCTAGAAGATAGTATAAGCGCTAGGTCCTCAACGACTACGATACGGTCAAAGTTGTCAGGAGAAACTGAAAGTTGTACCACATATCAATATCCCAACTATCAACACTAAATACAAGAGATCATGAATATAGAATGGATGGAAAAAAGAGTTTGTGTGTGTGCGTGTGTGTGTGTGAGAGAGAGAGAGAAAGAGAGGATGTTTACCTACTGCACCTTCTTCTCCTTATTTTGAGACATGGGAATCTTCTTTATAAAGTTTTCATCAATTTTTCTGTACTGTGTCTGAATTAACTTATGTGTTACACAAAGCTTATCATCAATATGGTCCTGATACTTATCATACAACAGTGGGACCGAAAGGCTAAGAACAACCCCTGCATAAAAAATGTAAAAAAAAAACAAGAGGAAGAAAAAAGGAATGTTAACATATTTGGTCTTCCATTCAGTGGTCTGCAAGCATTTATTGGCAGTAACAAAGCTCACCAATATACGCAAGAGTGAGAAAATTGAAGAAGCTTCCAATATAAGATGCCAACAGTAAAGCAAAAGCAACCTGCCGATCCATAGTCACAATTGGGGAAAGAAAAAAATAAACAAATAAAACAGCAGACTTTTGTGTGCAGTGAATTTAATTTGACCACATTCACTGGAGTAAAAATCCAAGGAGATGATAACACCAAACCTGGATGAAGAGCTTCAAATTTCTACCAATAGCAATGTCTCTTGCAATCGACAATGCATGATTAACCCACACCCGTAGTACATGGGCAGCCATCACAACAGAGTCCTCGGAAATTTCCAGATCAGGAAGGGGAGGCAAAGGTCTGAAATGCAGAGCAAGTTATTTCTCAGTTAACGAGCGAGGACAACATGGTTTCTTACTTGTTCCGACAAGATGATGATTCCCATAAGTCAAGATATGAACATAGCAGACAAACAACCCATCTTCATTATCAAATATAATCAAACTTTTTCTCAAAACCATGAACAATTAAAGGTAAATCATTTCTTCACATTTTTCAATTAGAGCACTGACGCTAAAATATTTAAGAAGTGATATCAGCATCGCCTTTTTGAAGGCTTGATTGTACGTTTCTCACACTTAAAACCTTCAAGTTATCGCAAGCTCAAGTTAATTTCTTTCAGCATCCTACGTGGTCTCTCTTGGGACCAGGAATACATTAGATGATTTTCTTACATCCAATGGAACTCTTCTAGATGAAATGGTTTTGGTTTTTAATAAGATTCGACATAATACAATCTTTTTGGAGGGAAATTTTTCTTTAAATAACTATACTATGTAATCAAAGCAAAACCTATAAATAATACAAAACCAAAGATAAAAAATAAAATTAAAAAAAAAAAATCGAAAAGGGGATCGAGAATCGAAAACATTTGACAAATACCTATTGAGAAGGGATGCAGATTTTGCCCAGAAAAAGAGGATGACGACAAGTAGAAATAAAACATTGGCCATAAAAGATATTGGGTTATAACCAGCTCGCTCAAAGAGGAACCACAACGCCGTTGCCGAGATCAACACAACAACTCCTACACTCCATTTCTTCCATAGAAGCACATCAGCCACTAACAAAAAATTTCAAACAATCACACAAAATACATAAAATAAGTCCACTAAATCCCAGTATCAAGTGCAATCTATAGCACAAATATTCATAAATCATTTCAAAAGTTCAATTAACGAAAAAATGGTCATGGAATCTAGTGACATTGGATGCAAAAGCGAACTCCGTCGCAGTCTCTTTACATGAAAATGGGTTGATTTGAAATTGGGGTCATTGACGAACACCATGGATAAATTACATGTAGCAATAACAAATATTCGAACGTTGATACATAGATAAAGTGCATAAAGAGAGAAAGAGTACCATAACCACCGCCGAGACCTTGATGAACGGAAAAGCGACGAGGAGCCATAGATTCTCCCATGGCGATTAGGGTTTTCAGAACAGGGAAAGAGAGCGAGAGACAATGGAGAACGCAAAAGGAAAGGAAGGACAAACGACTCTCGCAAACTCGGAGATGAAATAATTTTATTCAAAGATTGTAATTAGTTTCATTTAATTTTGCTTTTAATCCCGATTAATTAAAAAAGCTGATTGTCAAATCTTGGGGGAAAAAAAAAGATATCTTCATTAATACATTGTATTTTAATACTTTATTCAAATTATATCTTATATTTTGGTTATTATCAACTTTGTTAGATTTGAAATCTGTTACAAATTTATATCATGACTTCAAGCAATTAATTTACCAAGATGTCGTTTAAAAAATTAAAAATAAATTGTATAAAAATTTATTTAAGAATAAATTTATTAAATCATCTTAGCAAACTAATTGTTCTAAATTGATGTCACTAATTACTCTAAATTGATGTCAGAGTATAAATTTATAACAATTTTAAATCTATAGATCAATGTTGATAATAATCAAAATAAAAGGTATAAACTAAACAAAATGTCAAAATACAATGTATAAAAATGATATTATCTCATAGAAAAATTAAATAAATAAAAAACTCACGAAAAATTAATCTTGAAAAAAGAAGGAAAAAAATTGTATTTCTTCAAAGCACAAGAGAACGTGACTACATGAGTGTTCTTTTTAATTTTTTTTCTAGCAAAAATTTACAAGAGAGAGATAAAAATATTAGTTTAGCCTTTTCCAATTTAAATTAGGATTAATTACATTTTTATACCTTGTGTTATGACTGTTTTCTTAATTTATACTTGGGGAATTTACACCTAGGGGGTCTAATAAATCCTTGTGATGAAAAATAGGACTCACTCATTAATATTTTCAAAACTAACCCCAATTGCTATGTCACATATATAAAATTACATAGATACCCTATTTCTTCAATAAACTTCAAACTACTTTAGCCACCACCACCGGTCCCGATCCCGACCCCGGCGGCGGCGCCTCCACTCGACTAGGGTCGAAAATTTTCAACCGTAGTCGAACTTGTCCGACCACCTCTCCCGGTTGTTCCGATCATTTTTCAACCGGTGGCCGGAAAATTTCGATTGGGGTCGAACCACCGTTCGACCGTAGTCGAACAATTCGACTGGGGTCGAAGCCACCGGTCGAAAATTTCGACCGGCGTTCAACCACCTCTCTCGGTTGTTCCGGTCGTTTTTCGACCGGTGGCTGGAAAATTTCGACTCCAGTCGAAAATGTTCGACTGGGGTCGAACCACTGTTCGACCGTAGTTGAAAATGTTCGACTGGGGTCGAAGCCACCGGTCGAAAATTTCGATCGGCGTTCGACCGTAGTCGAAAATTTCGACCCCAGTCGAACGTAGCCGGCCGTCTTCCCGGCGCCGCCTCTGTCACTTTTGATTTTTTCGACTTGGTCGAAAATTTTCGACTAGGGTCGAGTCAGGGGTAATTTTAGAACTCCGATATATTCATTAAATGACATGGCAATAAAAGTCCTATTTTTGTAAATGGTTTATTAGTTGTCCATTTTTTCATCACATGTATTAAAAGATGGTCAAAATTAATAATCCCCCTTTCTACTTTGAATTTTAGTTATTGTTAACATTGACCTTTACATTTAAAACTTATAACAATTTATATCCTCTCTAAGTCAAACATCATTTTTGCTAACTAAAGTTACCAAAATACTCTTTTAAATTTTAAGAATATAAATTTTAATACAATTTAAATTTAAAACTAATTAAAATTAATAGCTAAACGAACAAATACTAAAAAAAAAATAATTTTGAAAAATGCAAAAACCTATAAATATCAAATATTATTTATGAATATATTTATCAATTTTAGTTAAGTTTTAAATTTGAACATTTAAAATATATATATTAAATTTTAAAGGGTATTTTGGTAAATATGATAGTCAAAATTGGTATTTGACTTAAGGAGAACATAAATTTGTAACAAATTTTAAGTCTAAAGGTCAATGTTTATAACAGCCAAACAACAAGGTATAAACTAAACAAACAATCAAAATACAAGATATAAAAATGTAATTATTCTTTTAAATTATCATGAAATAAGTTAATAAAATAATACAAAACAGTTAGTTACGTCACTATTTCCCACATGAAACTTGAAAGAGAATTATGTTTGCAACAAATGATTATACGTGAGTAATTAATACAATATAAAATAGATTCAGGAAACAGAAGTCTAGAAAGCCCATATTTTATAGGGAAAAAAAAATTGTCTAAATGAAAATAAAAGTGAGCAATTTCAGTGCAATTTAAGAAGCTTTCCAATTATTTCAAGACTGAAAATATTTTTTCACCTTAGAAAAACCTAGTATAAACTAGAGAAAAAAAAATGGTAGAAACCAGCATTTTTCTTGTAGCTCGCCCATTGCGGAAATTCCCCACTGCTATTCACGAAATGTGAAAAGCAGATGAATAAATATTTTTGGGAATTTGGTTTGGTGTTAATAGCCTCACTATTGGAAACAAAATATGTCTATATTAGCTTAATAGGGATAACTGCAAAAAAATACCCTCATGTTTAGATGCTATACAATTTAAACTCTGAAGTTTAGATTCTGCAAAATAATATCCTGAGATTACGAATTTCTGAAAATTAATACCCTGTGTTAATTTTTAACTGATAAAATACAATAATATCCTCAAAATTAAGATGAATAATATGAATTAATTTAGTTTTAATGGAGGATATTATTGTTTTTTTGTTCTTAAAATTGATTAAAAAATCTGTCTAGGGTATTAATTTTCAGAAATTCTTAATATCATGGTATTATTTTGCAGAGTCCAAACTTCAGGATTTAATTTGCAGAACACCCAAACTTCAGGGTATTTTTTTACAATTATCCCTAGTTTGATATGTAGTTGAGTTGACTTGAGCCGTAGTAGACACATATCGACTATCATCTATGAGTATATGCTTCACATAAATTTCACCCAAGAATATAAATAGACGAGGATGAGGAGGCGTCTTTTTAAAAATAAACAAATATATAACAATTAAAAATCAAGGAAAGGCTGATTAAAAATATATTTTCTAAAAATATTTTTTTTATTTTTCTAAAATATAAATATCTTGAAAACTATGTATTATACATTATTATAATACTAAAATTTTTTATAATTTTTTATTTTTCTAAAATATAAATATCTTGAAAACTATGTATTATACATTATTATAATACTAATTTTTTTTATAAATACATATAATATACGTAAAAAAAAAGTAATAATGTGTATATCAAGACAGACTCATGGGTACACATTTCTAAAAGATTCTTCCCTTAAAATTTGATCGTCTATAGTTTCGATAGCTTTGGATTGCACATTTGTGAGTCAATTTGCCAAAAGAAATCCTCATATTAATCGAAGAAAAAACAATCAAACAGAGCATTGTGCATCCCTAATATGTACATTCTAGACTATTAGTTAAGACTAAGAAACTAGAGGCTCCATTATACGTACATTAGGACTCTTAGTATAGACTAAGAAGCTAAAAAACTCAGTTTTATGAAAGGGTTATTTGATAATATTTTGTTGTTTATTTGTTAAATAGTTATTACATTTTAGTAAATTTAGAATAAGATATAACTGAGACATCTTATGTATACTTCTACGAAGCAAAAATAGATTAATATTTGGATTTTACATATGCTTGACATCTCGTTTTCAAAAGGCTAAAAAATGACAAACAAATTCTGGTTTGCTGAAACATTTAAATCAGTTGTTCAAACCGTCAATCCGGCCTTCTGAGTTACACATTTATCGACCTTCAAGAAACAAAACTACCTAGCTTCCCTAGAAATTATCAAATATGTCCCCATGCACTCTTAGCGCGCTAGGCGCACCATTCAAAACATTACAAAGTTAGTATTTGTGTCATTTGTTTTTTTTTTCTCTGAAAGGGTGTCATGGAGCTTTGAAAATACTGCTCGAACCAATCCGACTCATTTACAATGTCAAACTAGGCCAACCATTCTAATATTGAATAACAGTAGGAAAATGGACCGATCCAAGAGTTTTTGGGTTCAAATCAGATTTTAGGAATTACTTTTCAGGATAATTGTTCAAGACTAGTCATAAAAGTATACAACCTTAGTGACCGTCGGGGAAAAAAAATGAAGTTACAAAAGTTATAACTGTTATAACTAATCCTAAACAAGTCATCACGAAAAATAGTCATAAAAATTATAAAGTCCGTGTGACCCAAATTATTCCTGCACAGGTCCATTTACAGTTCTAAATCTCATTACAGTATTAGACTTCGCCGGTCCATGAACCCCACTGAGGGGCTGAGCGCATCTCTAAAAATGCATTGGCAAACCACGCAGAAATGCAGTTAAACTTGAATAATATAATTCTAATGATTTTTCTTTTTAATCCACCTCGAATTACGCTCCACAACCTTTCATTATGAGAATCCAACCCTGAGAAAAAAGGACTAAGAAGTTTAGACTGCAAAAAACTGGAACACCAAGTGAATTTCTTGTTCTACTTGCTACAAATATGCTATATGTTAGAATCTTCAAATAAAAGTCGACTATAAAACTCAATATAGGATGCACACTCGTTCATGTTGCTGCTTCTTCACCATTATCGGAGTCCCCTTCTTCATCTGAGGACTCTTCTTTCTTGTTCTGTTCTGCATCTGCTGTATTTGCCGTGCTCTTCTTCTCCCTTTTCCTCTGCTTTTTCTTTTGACGTTTCAAACGCTTTTTTGCTGTTCGCTCCTCAGCAGCTTTCAGTCTTTCCTCCCTCCGCATGTGGAATTCAGCCACTTCTTTCCTTCGTTGATAGTCTGAATCCATCCGAGCAAGTCTGTCTTGCTCTTTCCGTCTCATTTGCCGATACTGTTGCGAGCATAGAATAAGGAAAACCATACTAATAAGTAACTTAATGTTTTGAAAAGAACATACATAGAAAGAGACTAATCCAAATAATATCGACTAATTAAAGCCTACTTTAACTTAAAACTAAAAATCTAATGAACAGTTCCAGCAAATAGTATATGTTGACAGAAGTTAGCAGATTATATTGCAACTATTTCACAGGAGAAGCTTCGATTATCATATGGTTATAACCTAATAAGTTGTTCAATAGTTTAATGTGCTGTTATAACTTCATCAAAAAGGTTCCCCAAGTTTGAGCAGATATTTCAGTTTATGAGAGAGAGACATTTGTTAGACCAACTTTCTAACAGCTACATGTTAATTTGATGCTTGATATCATCATCCGCAGCATGTTCAGCAACCGAAAAATGATACCAATTTCTTCCACGAAAGTGGTCATGATTGCCAGCAAATTATTTTATGCAGCAGAAGTTCATAGGTACCATACAAAGACCTCCACTTTTACTCTAACGTCATAAGCCAAAATCAAGTTATTTGCATAAATATATAGGAAGGATAGGTCTGATTTCTTAAACATTGCAAGATCAACAAGGTACATAGCAGCAAGCACCATGGTCACTCATAGAACAGCAAAATGTAGTAAAATACCGATATGATACAATACCAGTAGTCTAAATGATAATTTCTTTTCAATATTCTTTTTTAGTGAGATATGGACAAGCATGGACATATATAGTGTATGATACACGAACCAAAGTACGGCCAATCAACAAGAAGATGGATCTCTCATATCCTAAGGATAACAAATGTTTCTTCAAATACATCACACGAATACCAAACCCACCACTAGTTCAAGTATCTCCAAATCAACAAGAAGAGTATCTACAAATACGTTTATGTGCCACCATCAGCCAACATGAGTTTTCTCAGCTTATACTTGCCTTATTTCATTGTCAACATGTATTCCCTTTTAATTTTGGAAGGACCCCTCGTGCGGAATTATCTCCAAATCAACAAGAAGAGTATCTACAAATACGTTTATGTGCCACCATCAGCCAGCATGAATTTTCTCAGCTTATACTTGCCTTATTTCATTGATGACATGTATTCCCTTTTAATTTTGGAAGGACTACTCATGGAGAATTACATAGACTAATAGCCTCCAACAATCCGAGGTAAGGTATTCTTGGGAGCAATGACATAATATACTTATCAGCAAAACAAAATCTCAATTACATTTACCAATTTAGGAACCCAAAACCTCCATAAATCCTTTAAAAAGCTTTTTTATCCGTCTAATATAATAGCACTTCAATTGCTAAATGCTTTCGCAGTTGACGATAAGACCCAACTCTCTCCCAAACTGCCCCCTTAGTTGAAAGCACCATAATCACTAATCAAACATCATGAATGGAACCAATCATATCTGAAATCAAGACAACTTTGGAGCCCAGTAAAACATTTTTCTTTTTCTTTTTCTTTTTTTTTTTCTCCTTAAAATCTATTCTGCATTATCAACTGAAAAAAAGAAGTTTGCAGACATAAATTGATCTCCATCCTATTTGAAGGCTAAAAAAAGAGGCGCAATCTCCACATATTAAGACAGTGCCGCATAATCCCATAATCTTTTTTAGTCAAATTACTCATTATACTCAAAATCTCATATATCTCATAATCTCATTATACTCAATTGCCAAGCAACGAAGCAGGTAATACATTACCAAATCACTATACCCAAAAATCCCAAATACATATAGATGGACACTTCGAAAGTAAAAACCCTACATATTATAGTATAAACGAATTCAAAATTAAACAAAAGGGTCAGCGTAATTCTCAATCTATGGTTTCAGAACATAAGAACTACAATTTGAGAAAACTTGTACCTGATGAAAGTCGCCGGAACCCGAACCAGCGGAGCTACCGGAGGTGTTGCTGACGCGAACGGGAACATTCTCGATGATTCGGCGGAGCTTAATCTCTAGATCCTCTTCCTCTTCCTTGAAGACCGGAGGGGTATACTCCACAAGGGCCATCGATCCAGAATTCGCCGGAGGCTTCGGAGGAAGGGCAAGACTTCCCTTCTCCGGCGGCGGCGACGCCACCACCTGCAAGTCCCTATTAAGTTTTCCCGTCGACATGTCGCCTTCGAAACCCTAATTTTTGAATTGAACACTTCACTATCTCAGAATATGTATTTGATTTGATTATTATAAATATTATTCTTATAAAGCGAAGCGAAGTGAAGCGAAGCGTTTGAAAGAGATGAGTTTAGCGCCTGCAAGAGAAATTCGAATAAGGCTTTTTCTCTGCCACACTCTTCTTTGGAAATTGGAAGCCTATTTATTTCGCCCAGTTCTACACACTCCACACGGTATTTTGTTTTTGGATTAATCCCATATTTAGTCCGGAATCTTACCCGAATCCCATTTTGGCCCCTAGCTTTAATATTCCTTATTTTGGCAACCAAAGAAATCTTTTCTCTCGTTTAACCCCTTTTCGACTTAAGCTGGCAATTTCTGTCTGTGAAGTACAGGTATAACATGTAAACAGTCCACGAGAACACGATAAATTTATTAATCATGTCAAAAATAACAAGGGTTGACACCCACGGCTCGTTTCACATGCAAAATTATGTTGTGTTTGGTTTAACACATAACTAAAACAAAGTAAATAAAATAATTTTTCTTAATTTAGTTCTAATTATATTTTATTTATAAATAAATAAATAAATATATACAAAAATAGAAAATATAAATTTAAATGATGATTATATAAAATAACATGATTTTAACTTATCTATGAAAAATAGGTATATAAAAATAAAATATATTTTTTAGTTAAAAAAAATTAGAATTTAATTAATATTTATATATTTATATTAACTAAAAAATTTATTAAAGAAGGAAAAAGGGCCTGTTTGGGATAGCTTTTACTTCTTGAAGTAAAAGTATAAAAAGATCTTTCTAAAAAAGATGGTAGGTCCATGCTTCTTTAAAAAGATCTTTTGGATACAAAAAGATCTTCTAAAAATTCATCCAAACATTCTTAAAAGATCTTTTGAGTCCTAAAAGATCTTTGAAAGCTGTGCCAAACGGGCCCAAAGAAAAAGAAAAAAAAAAGGTGTGTGCTCGGCATGAGAAGGGGACTAAAAAGAGAAATTTACGCCTGTATTCGTTTTTAAAACTTATTTTCATAAATACCCACTTTTAATTTTTCTTTCGAAAATACCTATTTTTATGGTCCATATTTCGTATGCTAAATATGAGTGATCTACATTTATAATGTAAATTTTATCCGTGAGGTAAACATTTCATGTGTAAAATATGAAGAGTATACATTTACAATGTAAATATTTATCACGGTTTACATTTTTTATTGTAAATTTGACCTAAGTATACATTTTGAAATGTGTGCCAATTTTTAGTATAATTTATATTCATGAAATGTAGACCACGATATTTATTTAATGCATGAAATGTATACTACGATGTGTAAAAGAGTGGTAGTCTACATTTCTCTAAAAATGAGTATTTATGAAATAAAAATAAAAAATAGGTATTTATGAAAATATGATTTTGAAAACGGATATTTATGAACTTTTTCCAACTAAAAAGGAGGGCGGACTCCTTTGTCCAATCCACCTTTGGGCCCAAATATAAGACTAGACAAAAGAGTTCAGTCCCACCCTTTAGCCCGGGCCACCAAATAGCCCGCCAGTTATAAATAGGTTGAGTTGTACTGTGACCTATGTAGACATATTTTCCGAAAATAATAATAATAATCCACTCAAATTATGACGCGTTTTTCCTCAAATGATTATCCAAGGACCAGACAACTTTTTTAACCTATTTAAACTAGGATGATAATACTACATATCTCAACTTTTATACCAATACATGTGTCATTTAAGTTGTCATCATCTAATTGGTGTATTAAAACTTACCACAAATAGATTAAATTTCATCAATAATTAAGTGGTGACAAATCACATGTTACATGTGTTGGTATTAAAAATTTTGTAAAAGAGTTGGTATCTCAATCATTATCCTTTAAACTAACATGATCTAAGCTCAAATTGCTTATGTTGATTGCTCATTTTTTTCCCATGCTTTTAATGATTTGTAGGGCTCTGTTACTAAGCACTGGCAGCGTAAGCCATTGCTTGATGAAAAAAAAGAAAAAAAAAAATTGCTTGCCGTAGGCTATGTGTTTATAACAATTACAGTGAAAATTAGTACTAACATACAGATACCACAAGGGTCACATTTTGAATTACTGAAATGGAATTGCATCCCAATCCATATGATCATATTAAGAATACCAATATATATATACGCGCATATAAAAGAAATATTTTGATATGAGCAGGGCTAAAATTTAAAAATAGTGAAGATTAATCACAATACACAATATAGGACAGTAAATTCCATTACAGCACTGTAATAGTTTCATTGTAGCCATTAATGGAAGAAAAAAATTCGTATAATTACCTAATGGTGCACTAAAAGCCGAGGGACCTTTGGGAAGAAGAGGAGTTATGGGACTCGAGCTCCTAGAACGCGGCAGCAGCGTCGTCTTCGATACGAGTAAGAAATCGATCAATATTCTCAGCTTGCTGATTGAAGCCGTGGAGGTGGACTAGTGGAGGCGTGAAGATGGAGACAGTATGAGTGGAGATGGAGAGAAACATAGAGAGTTGAAACAACCAGGTCAATTTCCCCATGATGTTTTGAGTAATGAGAAGGATGGGTTAGGCTTTGGTTACATAGGTATACAACCTTTTTTGAGCCCAATTAAATGACCAAAACTTAGTAAGTGACCGAAGACCTACCATTTATAAGAAATGTCATTTAATCTAGAATTTAAAAACGGCCCCTTTTTTTACACCTAATTAATAAACAACTGTTTTATAATTTTATTTTGATAAATATCTGTTTTCTAGTGGATCTATTTTTAAAAAATAAATCAATTTTTAACAAAATAAATTAATATATTTTAATTTATTAAATATAAAAAACGGTTATTTTTTAAATAAATTTCAAATTTTGGTCATTATATAACAATGTTTCAAAATTGGCCCTTTTTCAAGAATAAATTAGCTGTATATCACTTTTTTTTCCTCATTAATTAAATCTACCACTATATCACTTTTTTAAAATGAATTCTTGATGAATTCTTGACGAATTCTTGACGATCTTGATGGACTCTTGAACAATTCTTGACGTCAGCAGCACTCTTGACGGATTCTTGATGAATTTTTTACGGATTCTTGACGATCTTGATGTATTCTTGATGGATTCTTGATATTGGCGGCAATCTTGACGGGTTCTTGATGAATTCTTGACAATCTTGACGGATTCTTAGCGAATTCTTGACAGATTCTTGACGTCAGTGGTAATCTTGATGGATTCTTAACGGATTCCTGACAGATTCTTGATTAATTCCCTCCCAGAAGTGGTAGAATATAATAGTGGTGGTAAATTTAGTTAAACATTTAAAAAAAGTGATAATTGTCTACTTAACCCGTTTTTCAAACAGCGATCCAAAATCCGACCATTTAGCTTAAAAACCCATAGTCTATTGAGCCACCATCAATACCGTTGAAATCCAGTGCCACTGAAAATACCCCTGGTTTATGCACCAATACTCTCTACTCAGACGATTGAGGACCTCCGTCTTCTATCCCTCACTTTCCCTATCACGCTAACTCAAATCCTCTTTCTAAAGTGATTAAATAATATTCTTTATTTTATGCAATATATGAGTAGTAAAGTATTGAATGAGAACTCTAATTATCTATCAATTGTAAATATTATAAATTTTATGAGAATAAAACCATTAATAAAATTTAAATAAAAACTAATGTATAAAGTATAAACGTATCAATTTTGGCCACGTTATGAAATGCATACATATTGAGATTTCTAAATAATAGTAATATTGTTAAGAGCATCTCCAACGAGAGTACTCCAACAGTCCAACTCATGCCAATGTTATATATTTAGCATATCTTTTAGTATTGTCAAAAAATATGTCTCTAGTATATTATATATAACATAATTTTTAGCACAAGTTATATGTTGAGTTAAATATAACACAAAGAATAATATATTTTAAATTTTAGCATGTATATAAATTTATGATATTGTCATCGCAGCATGTGTGTAAATTTATGATATTGGCATTGTAGTACGTGTTTAAATTTACAATATTGTCATTATTTTGAAAATATGAAATATGTATACATTTCACAATGTGGCCAAAGTTGATATGTTTAAAAATCTTTTTTTTTCTTTAATTCAAATTTTGCTTACAATTTTATTCTTACTAAATTTATATAAATTAGAAGTCATCACTACTTTGCTACTCACATATTTCATAAAACAAAGAACATTATTCACATACTTTATAAGTGTGATGAAATTTTTATGATTAATAACTAGATGACAAAATAATAAGATTTTATAGTAGAAAACATAGATTTTGTAAATAAAAAAATAGTAAAATATGAAATAGAATTATTTTTTAGCATGCATACTTTTGAGTAAAATATAAAAAATGTGTGCTAAATATTGCTATCTCCTGTACATTATGCTAAAAAATGGTATTTAATATTAAATTAAGTACGACATGCCAAATTTAGCATGCACTTTTTGAGTGTTGCTCCAATGTATTCATGCTAAAAGAAATGCTATTATGTATTTTATATATTTTTTTACTATCAGCTCTTATTGGTTTATTATCCAATTATTCATCATAAAAATTAACTTTCATCTACCAATTTACAATTATTCATGTTTTACATTAATGAAAAAATTGGTCAATGCAAAAAAATTATAAATAAAATTTTATTCTCCTAATATTTCAAAAAAGAAATTTATTCTCCTATTAATTCTTATTGATTGTAATTTAGTAAGGATAAATTTGTAAATAAAATTTAATGAAAGAATATATATGCATACATTGAATTTTGGTAGTATTATGAAATATATGAATATTTTACATCTAAAATAGTGTTAATATTGTAAATAATATCATACGCTAAAATTTAGCATATGCTATTCTTTGTGCTATATTCGGCACAACAAATAGCACATGCTAAAAATTATGTCAAATATAGCACACCATTACAGAGCCATTCTTTAGCCAAATGCTATAATTTAGCATTGGTATGCAATTTAGCATGTCCATTGAAGATGCTCAGGTCATGCTAAATTTAAGTTTAGTACATTATTTTTAGCATGAATGCAATGGAGATAGTCTGAAGTTAAAACTAAATATAACATGCCACTAGATACACATTTTTTGGCTAAATGCTAAAATTTAGCATTGGCACGTATATAGCACACTTGTTGGACCATCTCCAGTGCATTTATGCCAAAAAAAAAAAAAAAGAAACTGCTAATCTTAAATTCAGCATGATTATGCCAAATTTAATATGTATTTTTTGAATTTTGTTCTAGTGTATACATGCAAAAACAAACATAGTACATTTTACATTTTAAACATTAATTTTATATTTAAAGACTAAAGTGCCCTAATTAATTGTGCAGATGTGCACCTTGAGTGAATAAAAGACTAAAGTACTCCTAATTAGCTTATTAGAAATGTTTAAAGAAACAATTATTTTGTTTTTTTTTTTGTTTGTATTTTACATTTAAACTAAAAAAACTAATTAAAAATAATTTTAAAATGCATATTACTGTTTGAATTTTGAAACATTTTTAAGTAACTAGTGAAGGGAAATTTGGTCTTTTTACTATTAAATTCATTTAATAATTAGCTTGCATAAGATAGACATTTGCAGATATTTAAAATATTAGGGTATTAACTAGCAAAAATTAGAAATTAAGTTAGTTTTTATAAAATAATCAAAAGTCATTGTATATTTGTGTTATTATCCATTTTTATATAGATAAATTTGATACATGTATAATCACATATTTCATAAAACAAAGAAAATGACATAATAACAAGTGAGCAGAAATCATGGAAAATCATTCACAAATAGTAAGTGAAGTGGAGTTTTTACGATTAGTAATTTGATGTTAAAATAATAAGTGTTAATAGTAGGGAAAATATTTGTTAAATAAAAATAGCATTTAAATATAGAAGTAACTATTTTTTTTACCACGAACGCATTGGAATAAAAGAGAAATTAAGTTAAATATGTACAAAATTATGTGGAATTTGGGGCGTATGCTCCCTTCAATAAATATTTGAAATATATGCATATACTCATTCAAAATGACTAAAATACCCTTGATAATTTTGACCATCTATCTATGCCTAAAGACCCAATCGACCGCAAGCTTTCACTAAAAATAACTAAATAAATAAGAAGAACAAAACAAAAAGAAAAAGAATCGTTCATCTTTGTCTGCTAAAAAAGAATCCTTCCTCCATCTCCATCTTTGTCTACTTCTATGGTAGAATCAAAAGGAGAATGAAAATGAAAGAATGACCACACATTTGAAATGCAAACTGTCAGAAAATAATAAAAAATTAGACTTCTTGATATCCGAAAAAACACGTTGAAATGCCATCAAAGACTTCTTAAATTCCATCAAAAATGAAAAACCATGAAAATGTCATCAAAACGTCATCGAAAATTGGGCGAAATGATGTCGAAACAAAAATTATCGAAATTATATTGGGACACTGTCGAACGTCCATCGAAATTTAATTGAACCTTCATCGATTGGTTTCGACAGCCTTTGATATAAATTCGATTAGTTTCGACAGCCTTTGATGGAGATTTGATTGGTTTCGACAAAATTCGATGGAGATTCAACGATTTTCGATTGGCTTTGATCCTTTTCGATGGAGATTTCAATGGAAATTTCGATGGAAAAAAATGTCACTCGTTATCGATTCTTAGAGCGAGGATAGATGCTGAGAGACTGGAGTTATGTTTAAGGGAAGAAAAAAAGCAGTTAGAGAGAGGGAGAAAGAGAGAGATGGAGGTTCTTGGAGAAGAGGGGGGCGTAAAGGGTTGTGGAGGAAGAAGAGAAACTAATGGTGAGCTTTAATGCAGCTGAGAGATTCAGAGGGCTCACCATTTTTTATTCTCCGTGAAGAAAAAAAGAGGGTTTATTCTATAATGGGAATGAGGGTAAGGGTGAGAAGATGAAAGAGTGAAGCGAGAGACTTATAAAGAGAAAAGGGCATAGTTTTTCTAGGGACATTTTTGCTAATAAACATATTTTTCTCATATTTTTTCTGAGGAGTATATACCCCAAATTCTGTATATTATCATGCGTATTTCTCCTAATTTCTTGAATAAAACTCAAAAATTATATAATGCATAGGGAATGGTCTAATAATCGATTAATTATAATATTTAGTCGAGTAAAGCATACTATAAAACTAGGCAAGGAAACATCCTCGAGTCTTCTAATCACGTGCAAATCGTTGTTATTCTAAATTAATAATATTCTTTCTCTGCAGCCGACAATCCAAAGCAATATTCAATGCAATTTAACTGACAATGTACCTAAATAAACTAATTTTAAGCGAGTTGGGACTGTTGGATCGCAACAACTTTTCTACAAAAGAAGAGACTTTGGTTCAGAAAGCTCAAAAAATCTTGTCTTTATCATCATAAAACTAGAATTAAAAGATTAAAAAAAAACCCAATTTTTAAATGAATAGGTGTCTCGGATACGAGCAATTTGATTATTTTTCACCATTTTGTAATGAAGTAAACATGTGCAATGTCTGGGAAAAGCAAACTCTTCATTGTTTAATACGCTAATTGTACCACAAACGGCCGGAGGGAAACATCCTCGATCATTCATTCTCTCCACTCCACCACGTGTAGAGCACATATATAAATATATTTTTCCTAACAGGCACTGTTTCTTTGCGTTTTTGTTTTTAACTTTTTTTTTTTTGTTCAAGGAGGTTGG
>JXTC01000110.1:0-5000 GCA_002914845.1 Trema orientale
TATATATATATATATATATGCTCATATATATATGGTTCTCAATCTAATAAATATTTTTTTAAAAAATTTATCCATAAGTATTTCTTTTTTAGCGGGGATCTCATAATCTAATGGCTACTATAATCAGCAATCACCAAAAAAAAAAAAAAAAAAAAAGATTCCATGGCCTATTTCAACGGTGTCAATTTGATTTTACTTTTTAACCTTAGTGGGTAAAAGAATCAATAACATTTTAACTACTAGTGATAGTACTAAGCTACACTGGCCACAAGCATATATATATATATATATATGCTCATATATATATGGTTCTCAATCTAATAAATATTTTTTTAAAAAATTTATCCATAAGTATTTCTTTTTTAGCGGTTGGATCATAATCTAATGGCTACTATAATTTGGATAGTTAGAAAAAATAATAATAAAAATAAATATTCATTATTTAATAATTCTCTCTCTCCAATTTTTATCATAAAAAGACGTGCGTAATGAATTTTAATTGGGAAAAATAATTTAGAGGTAAAAAAAAATATAATACTTATTGGATTGGTGCCCAGTGTATATTATATATTATATTATACATATGGTTACCAATCTAATAGTATTTTTTTTACCTATGTATAGGTATTTTTTTAACCGTTGGATTATCATTTAACGATTATTCAAGGATTATAATGATGTTCATGAAAAAACATGTATTATTAATATTATTTCTTTCACATCTTACCATAAAAAGACGTACATGATAAATTTTAATTGGCCAAATGATACTCATACTTATGTATAAATAAAAGAATAAAAAAAAATATATATATATATATATGTGTGTGTGTAAGACTTCAAGGAGACCGTTGATCAACTAATAGGAAAAATGAGATTACGCAGTTAATGCGACATGCAATAAAGCGAAATGCGAGAGGACAACTGACAACGATAACACAATTAATACTACTAATAATTACAATATATAAGACTTATGCAGCAGGGCGTATGACTAAAGCATATATTTAACGATTCCCTGAATCTATACCTTGAAAAGTTATAAAATTAATTTGGAGAATAAGTCGTCCACCGATAAAAACTACGATCTTGCAAAAGCCAAATTGTGTCTACCTATTTGTCACACACTCATATTATATAAATACATATATATATATTAAAATATACATACATTAGAATATATATGTTGGGATTTCTTGATAAATGAGAGATAGTACTTTAATATTTTGTTCTTCATTTATGTTTATCTAGTGCTAAAAGAAAAAAAAAAATAGCGAAAGTACAACTTAAATCGTAACCCCATATTTGCTCCAAAAAAATAAATAAAAAATTTGTAACCCCATATGAGTTCAGATGAAATGATCAAGCTGTGGAACTCAGACTAAAGAAATGAAAGAGTGATTAATTCCTTTCCATGAATTGTTGGAAGGAATAAGCTGAAATATGAATATATTACCATAATTTAAATTTGTGGACTTTTTTATCCATCATTTTTAGATCTGTGAGAATTTTGTTAATTTGTTTTTGTTTTTACTATTTATATATGGAAACTTGTAGTTTTTGTTTAAATTTGAAATTTCCAACATTCAATTTTGGAAAGAACTAATACTATCATCAAATATCGACTTTTGCAAAATATCTTTTATGATATCAGTCGAAAAGGTCAACTCGCGTGGCGTGAGTGATATGAAAAAACAAATTAAGTGAGTATATCTTTCATTGAATTCTAATTGTATCCATGTGAAATTTTGTGCTTCCTCCTTATTACCAATAAAAAAGCATTAATGATTTCATCGAATATTTATCTGATAATATAATGGATACTTATTGGTAAGCGCAATTTTTGTATTGGCTGGGATACTTATTGGTAAGCGCAATTTTTGTATTGGCTGGGATACTTATTGGTAAGTGCAATTTTTGTATTGGCCGGGACTTTTACTGGTGAGCATTTGTTAATTTTTGAAATTATTTGGTGCGCAATTTTTGATCAAAAATTGCGCTTGTCTATTTTAAATGAAAATATTCTTTTGATTGAAAAACAAAGCCTATATTATTTTAAGTTCATCTATAATAATTTTAAATTAGTTCACTAATTATTTCTACATTAATGTGGTTCGTAATAATGTATTTGGAACCGATAGACAAATTACTAAATTGATCAGCTAGATCCTTTTGACGATGTCGATATTATGTATAAATTAAAGGACCAATGGCAAAGAAATATTCCTCTTCAAGATGTTGTACCATACGATTATAGTTCATATAATTGTGCAAGGAATAAACACAGTAATCATTTACTTACGAGAGAAATAAAACAGAAAAACAAAAAAAAAAACATATATACAAAATTTACCGTACTTCATTCTTAATGCAAAAGTTGTGTCCATTTTCAGCCATCACATATTTCACCATGATAAAGAAGAAATGATACAAAAAAATCTCACATCTCACACACAAGTCGATCAATATATAAGATTGATTCGTGTGCTGCTATTATATGATCAATGTGATTTTCATCAATACAATTAAACCTAACTACATATATATAAGGCCATAATCTACTAGGTATTTTTTTTAGCCATTGGATTAATTATCTAATGGCTATTATGATCTGAGTAGTTATGAAAAAAATTATTAAGTTAAACTGCAAAAAAAAATACGTTAATGTCTGGGTGTTCTACAATTTAAACTTTGAAATTTGGACTCTACAAAATAATCTACAATTTAAACTCTGAAATTTGAACTCTATAAAATAATACCTCATAATTAAGAATTTTTGAAAATTAATACACTGAGTTGACTTTTTGAATAACTTTAATTGATAAAAGAAAATAATATCCTCAAAATTAAGGGGAATAATAAGGAATAACCTACTTTTAATGAAGAATATTCTTATTTTTTTTGTTTCCAAAATTGGTCAAAAAGTCAGTCCATGGTTTTAATTTTCTGAAATTCTTAATCTTAGAGTATTATGTTTTTGCATAGTCCAAATTTTATGGTTTAAATTACATAATACTTGAAATTCAGAGTATTTCTTTGCAATTCATCCAAAATAATAACAATAAATGTACGTTATTTAATGCTCTTTTCTCTCTACTTTTTACCATAAAAAGATGTGCTTGATGAATTTTAATTAAACAAAATAATACCAATAAATAGGTAAAAAAATCCCTACTGAATTGGTGTCCCAATATATAAATACCTACTTGATTATGGCCATATATATATATATATATATATCTAGTAACTTGATAGTCTTGATTAGCAATCGGTATCTAGACCTATTGCGTTAGGATACTTTAGTACTTGAGATTAATCCCTTTTCATATTGCGAACAATAACTCGGGCAAATATTTAGTGTACAATTAATTAGCTAGTTCATTAAGTAATTATAATTAAAGCTTGGCGTGACTTTATAAAATTCAAAGCCATGAGATCAGGTCTCACTTTTCGTTAGAGTTAGGAGAAGTGCACCGATATGAAAGAGAAGATTATATATAACTTGGCATTATTAAATTAATCCACCAATAAAAACAAAATAACTCGGAGAAATCAAAACTTATTGTATGTATTAGTTTGACTGATGAAACCCATGCCATGCCAAATCCGTCAATATCTGTCGACAAAAACATTGGCAATATTCTTGCCTTTAGGGATTAGTAGGGTTTACGGAGAACCACAGCTTAGTCACCAATTGACTATGCATGCGTGGAACAGAAAGCCATTAATGCAATATTGACCAATATTTTTCACCCTTAGTGCATATTGTATATGTCACTACTCTATAATATATTCATATACGTACGTATGTGTACATACAACATATACACATATGGCCTCTCCTATTTCTTATGATATATGCCCTCTAACATTAAAAAAGAAAAAATAGCATCTACTATATGAATATTCTGCCAAAATGATCAGTCAAAGCGATATTTGATATTTAAAATCGTACTATTGATCATTTACCTGTTGCAATGACATCTTTTTTTATACCTTTTTTCCCCCCAGAACGGTGGAATCTGTAATTCTTGGGTGTACTAAATTCAACATATATGATTATATGGTATAATATTGTTTGTCTGTATATGTATGTCTATATATGTGCATAGATTAATTGGTTATTTATAGAAAAAAAATAAATAAGTAAAAGATGAAGGCAATTTTCTTTCATCCCCTACCCATTCCCAGGTTGTGAAGGTAGGGTTCAATAATAGATATTCAGATTCAGTACTGTTTCGACATTTTACCAACTAAGTTGTTGCCTTTTTATTTGTTTTCATATATAACTTGCTTATTGCATGGACTACAACATTATTCCATTGGATAAATAAAATAAGTAAGATACTTTTAACTATAATTCATTTCCCTACCCTTTCCAATCACTGAAGGCAAGGTTCAATATTAATAGATATTTAGATTCAGTGTTTTGAGACACTACCCTAATTCAGCTAATTAACTGACATTTTATTTTATTTTTGTCTATATAACTCGATCGCTTATGTGAGAGGATCAAATTTTGATATATTTGGTCTATATATTTGCTAATTAATTGCTAATCAATAATTAACATATTTCTGGATTCTAGACTTTATAATTAATAAAAGTGTAATGTGCTCCTTGATGTTGGCATCTTATTGCTATATTAATTGACTTAATTATAACGATCTTAGGTAGGAAGAAGAGACAAGTAGTTGATAGTAAAATTCCCAATTGCAAACAAAAAATTAAGTTAATTTTGTTATAGGAGGAAAAAACTGGAAAACGTTATTATTACAAAACTCATAGCAAAAGTATAATTTTTAGCACCAAGTACAAAGCAATTAAATAGAGAAGGATCAACTTTTTTTAACAAGTAATATTTGTAATTACGATGAAACAGTCATCAACATTTAGGTATGGTCCCCGCCAACATTCCTTAAATTACACTCCCAAAGGCCAAAACAACAAATGGCTAGCTGATCCGATTGTTTTCCATCTGGAATATTGTTCCCTTTCTC
>JXTC01000110.1:10000-21272 GCA_002914845.1 Trema orientale
AGTCTTTCTCATTTTCTGTTCATGTATCTAATCAAATAAAAAAGTACCAAAAAAAAAAAGAAAGAAAAGGTCCGCCCATTATTCTTGCTAAGCTCAACTTTATATCTCCTTCATTATAATCTTGCATCTCTTAATCCATGAAGTGTGGGAAAAAAGTCAACAGAGCTCATCAGATGATCAACCATTTGTGTTTCTTTAGAAACTCACTTCCATGGAACATTTTAGTGCCACTCTTTATTCTTCTTCTTCTTCTTCTTCTACTTGTTCCATTCATAGTTTTGATGGGGGTTTTGGGGTTGGAATTCTTCTTCTCTGTCTTTCTTATAACATCTACAACCTTAGTTCTCTCTACTTTACTTATTTTCTTTAACCCTGTTTTGGTCCAAAAAGTACAAAATATATATGAGAGTAAAGATGTTCTAAGCTTGAACGAAAGTAACAAAGATACTATCAACACTAGCACTACTACTACAACTCATCCGAACTCTCTGGATGACTCACTACCCGAAAATGAGTTCCTTGATCACCACTCGTCTACAACGGAGGATTCAGAAGTACTAGATGAAGATGAACATCAATGGCCATACAGAAACGACATCAACAACATCGACAAACGACAACAATGGATCATCAGCCCTGCCTCAACCGCAGTTTTCCCCGACGATGGCTCCATCTCCGACGAGGAAAGCCTCATTGAGATCTCTCTCCCAAGCGGGCACTACGTTGAACATCGTCACAATCACAAGGAAGCTCATGATGATCATGATTATCGTAATAAAGATCTGCAGCCATTAATGTTTAATCTTCATAATCAGCAGAAGAAGAATAATAATAATATTATGGCTAAAGATCATGATCAGTTGTTTCCGGACTCCTTTAGCAATCTCTTCAAACAGCATAGCTTGATGGAGTTGTTGGCCGAGATCAATGAGATGAATGAGGAAGAAAATTTGATCGAGATAGACATATCCATGGGATCCATCAAGTGCTCCAGGTTTGAGATTCAAGCTTGATCGGCTACCTTCACTTAATACTCAGCTTTTCCTTTTCTTTCCTTTTTTTTTTTTTTTGACTCTTAAAGTTTAAAGTTTTTGATCCACTACATGGATTTTGGCTGGTATATTAATTAGGATTTTAATTATTACATGTACACTACTTTTGTGTTTTTTGTCGTGTTATAATAATAATAACGATAATATTCTGGTGCACTGGCCACTGAAATTACTGTGAAGCTGCTAATCTTTTACCAACTTTGTATACCGATTAAAGCACTTGTAGCATGGCCCATTATATACATACATATATATATATATGTGTGTATATATATATATGTTAAATGCAAAAATTTATTAAAAGTTGTGTTAAAAAGTTTTTAAAGGTCATGACCAGTATTGGATTACTTTTTCTGTTGATTGATCCCTCCTTTTTTTCTTTTTTTCTTTTTTTTTTTTTTTGGGGTCCATTTGTCCTCTTCGTTTACTTTTAGACCTATATTTATTAGATCTGAAAGATATTTCGGAGTTAAGATTAGAACTTATGTTATACGTTTCATTTTATAATTAGCACTTTTAAATGAGTGATCATGAGTTGAAGGATATTAATGAAAAACATGGTGTTCCATATTGCGTGATCTTAATTTGATTATGATTATTATGATATTAAGTAAAACCACATCAAGGATGTTTAGTTTGTTTTCACACGATAGCTTTTCTGTATAGATATTTCAACTATGTTAAATGAAAACATACATTTTTCAGCCAAGATCAGTCTATTATAGATGAGTATAGTAGTATACTGTTATATATATATAGTTGCCAATCTAATAGGTATTTTTTTTTTTTACTTATATAGAAGTATTTTTTTTTCCAGCCGTTAGATCATCATCTATAATTATGATTTAACGGCTATAACGATGTACATGAAAATACGTACATTATTAATGTTATTTCTTTTTCTTATTTTTTACTATAAAAAAATGTGCATGATAAATTTTAATCAGCCAAAATAATACCTATATATAGATAAAAATATATATATATCTACTGGATTGGTGCCTGTTGTGTGGTTTTTTGACCACCATAAATAGTTGACCTGCCTAATTCATAAAAAGGGGAACTAGCTAATTGAGGAGATAATTACCCATTATTGTGTAGTCACCCAATCTCAATATTATATTTTATTTTAGTATGTAGTTTCCTATTCACAAAATTAGGAAACCGGAAGCCACCCTCACCTATATAAAGGGGGCTCAGTCTCATAATTTATCATCTCACAATATCACACAATATCTGATAGTCATCTGACAATCACTTCACTATACACTCTTTCTCTGTAATCTCTCTCTAATTCTCTCTCTGCTCTCACCTTGAGATTTAGAGAAACTCTTGTAATTCTCCAGAAAATAGTGAAGAACAGTGGACGTAGGCTCATCTTTTTTGGGGCTGAACCACTATAAAATTCTTGTCTCCTTATTTACATTACTTTATCAATCTTTTTCACACACAAGCCACATCTCACAATTTCCTATATTCATTGTTGACAAAACTTCCGTCAACGGTGCCCTACATGAACTAGTAGGGTGAAGTAGAATACGTTAGGAAAAGTTCACATTGATAACTATACATCAACTGGCTCATACTCATCTGTACCGATGGAGGATTCAATATAATGCATTTGAAGCTAATAAAGATGAGGTTAAGAAGAATGCTATATATATATATATAATTTCTGATCTTTGGTCAGCATACTCAGGTTAGGTACTTTCATGATATTAATAATAAAGCTAACGTATGTAGGCTAGCTTACATCTCTAAAGTTAAAAGGAAATATATATATATAAGGAAAACAACAAGTATACAAATTTAGTTGGGTGATTCCCTTTCAAAAAAAATATATATATAGTTTGGTGATTATCAAATTTAACCCTCCATTAAATATTAAAATATAAAAAAAGGTGACAAACTATAAATTATTTACAAAACTAAGAATTTTATTTAGTGAAATATTTAGAATTTTAAAATTACTCTTACTTCATCCCGGTCGAAAATTTTTGACCATATAAAAAAAATGAAAAATGAAAGGAGGGCTACTGGAAAAGACGACCGACTATATTCGACAATAATTGAATACGTTAGGAAAAGTCCACATTGATAACTATACATCAACTGGCTCATACTGATCTGTACCGATGGAGGATTCAATATAATGCATTTGAAGCTAATAATGTTGAGGTTAAGAAGAATGCTATATATATATATATATATATATATATATATATATATATATAATTTCTGATCTTTGGTCAGCATACTCAGGTTAGGTACTTTCATGATATTAATAATAAAGCTAACATATGTAGACTAACTTACATCTCTAAAGTTAAAAGGAAATAGATATAAGGAAAACAACAAGTATACAAATTTAGTTGGGTGATTCCCTTTCAAAAAAAAATATATATAGTTTGGTGATTATCAAATTTAATCCTCCATTAAATATTAAAATATAAAAAAAGTGACAAACTATAAATTATTTACAAAATTAAGAATTTCATTTAGTGAAATATTTGGAATTCTAAAATTACTTTGACTTCATCCCGGTCGAAAATTTTTGACCATATCAAAAAAATGAAAAATAAAAAATGAAAGGAGCGCAACTGTAAAAGGCGACCGATTATATTCGACAATGATTGAAAATTTTCGGCTACGATCAAAAATTTTTATTGCCAGTCGAAACAATCAGTATTTGTAGTCTAAATTGTTCGACATCAGTCATAAAATTTTGCTTTTAGTTGAACAGAGGCGTGGTTGAAATCAGGATCAATGTTGGTGACAAAATACTGGCGATGGCGACATAAGCAATTTGGATAAGCAATTTGGAGTTTATCGGGGAATAATGTATTTTAAAGTTTATTATAAAATGTAATATTCAAGTAATTTTAAATATGTGACATGATAATGAAGATTAGTTTTAATAATATTTTTAAGAAATAATATTAGGTATCCTAAAATTTAAACCAAATTTTTAATACACATGTGGCATATAAATTGGCATCATTTAGTCTGTAAATATGATTAATTTATTTATGGTAAGTTCTAATACACCTATTGAACAATGCCAACTCATATGCCGCATGTGTTGGTATTAAAAATTTGGTAATAATCTTGATACACCTATGTAGTGAGCCTATTTTTTTATGAGAAAACTAAGTGGATGACTAATTTTTTAAATTGGTTTAAGTATGTCTCCATAATTTAAAATTTATAGCTAAATATCTATTTTTTTTAAAACTTCAGTTGTGGAATATGTTGTATTTCTATTTTTATTATTAAGTAAGTAGAATATTTAGTTATAAACTTTTGAGTGGATATATACTAAGTTTTGAGCCAAAAAATGGTTAAATAACTGATCAACCCAATTTCTTGGTATTACTATGAATATTTGAGAAATTATCATAACGTTCCCCATATAGGGAACCTGGCTCAGCTCTTGGATTTTTGAAAATATCAAAACCTATTCGTATTAGATTTTTTAAGGATAAAAAAGAGCCTCTGAATTTAAAACTTGGTATAAAGTTTCTCATCAAAAAGAGAAGTTTTTTATGTATTTCTCACTAATCTGGAAAGGGCATTTGATATGTCCATCAAATCAAATGTTTTTAATTTTTAAATCATCTAGGGCATGTTTATTAGTTCATATTTGAGAGGAAAAAAAATTGAAAAAAGAAAAATATTTTCCCTTTCATATAGTGTTTATATACCAATTAATTATATATGAAAGAGAATTCTAGCATTCCCCATAACATCTCTTATTCCTCCCATTTCCATTTCACCCATTCTCTTTACAGATTAATAAAGAAAATACTAGCTTTCTCCATAGTGTTTTGCTATGAAAATTAATTACAGGTGAACAATCACTACAAAAAAAAAGCCTTCTAGCTACAAAAAAATAAGTAGCTAAAAGTATGTTTTTAATAGCAAATAATTGTTTTGCTACTAAAAAAATTGGTAGCTTGTTGGTAGCTATAACTCCGTAGCAAAAGATCTTTTGCTACCAAAAAAAAACTTAGTAGCAAAAGCCATATGCTTTCTGCTACCAATAATTGTAGCAAAAATTCTAAAATTTAGTAGCAAAGAGATCAAAATTTGGTGTCTATACAACTGTCTTTCTACCAAAATTTAGTAGCAAATGCTATAAAATTTGGTAGCGGATAATATGGTGTCTAATACAACCAAATCAAGCATTAGCTACTAGATAATTTCGTAGCAAAAAAGATGAATAATAAATTTAAATAACAAAATTACAATTCTAATTTTATGATTTTACGATTATTAATATTTTTTTATTTCTTAAATTAATAATTAATAATTCTTTAATTATTTAGACATCTAAAATATAAAACATCAAAATTAAACAAATTAATTATAAAATTAATATTATACAAATCAGTAAATATATGTACACATACGAATATGATAGTGTAATTTAATATTACAAGAATCGGTTATTTACTAGCTAACTAGATTGAATTGCATCCAGATCAAAGAGAAAAAGGACATTGATCCTTTTTTCTGTTTGCTATCTTTTTTTTTTTCAATACTTGTTGAAGCATTTTCTTCCCACTGCACCTCTGCAAATATGTTCCAAACTTTGGTCTTTCTCAATATCTATTTACAGCAAAAAAACACTGCAAGAATATGTTACCCGTAAAACATTGTAAGAACATGCAAATACTTATACATTACAAATAATATAACATTGAAAACAAAAATAATGAAATAAAAATAAAAATGAGACACTGGATCACAAAACCATGCATATGAACAGGTAGAGTATAAATTTAGAAATGTAATACCTTCTTAAAATATTTTGCAAAGATTACACAGAGCAATTGGATCAATCATGGAACTTAATTCGACCTTGCTCTTGTTATCAAAATTTGAAGAAAGAAGATTCTTATATCAAACAAAAACCTACAATAGAACAAAATCACAGTGGCCATCAGAGTTTAAGTAATTATGCTAGAAATATAACTCTATGAAGCTCAATAGACAAGGCCATTGTTTAAAAAATCTTTAAATATCAACATTTTATCAACTTTTGAAAGCCATACGAGTTGACAAGATATATACATATATATATGTCATTACTTTCAATTTAATTAAACACCAATATTTCCTAGAAGAAACTAGTCGATGAGTTTTCATAAAATTCAAATACAAATGCAATAATTTCTGTATTATATAAGTTCATATCTCCATGAGTATAGGCAATATAATTGATAACAAATAACTAAACATGCAACTCAAGAGGCCTCACCTTATTCATAAAAATTAGCTTCATATCTTCAAATACTTTGATAACTACAAGCTCAAAACAGAACAAACTACATCTTCAAATGCTTTAATGCTGACTTTTTTTTCTCAACTTTCATAAAAACATAAACTCATACCATGAATAACCAAAATCAAACTATGTTTTATGAAATCGATTTAGAAAAATTACTCGCATCACTTAATGAGTACTAGTAAAACGAGTGCAAAAACCACCCATCAGTTTGAAACTAAGAGAACATGCATACTTAGCTTACATGGAAATTTAAAAGCGTTAGGACAATTGAAATGTGAATGAAATAACTATTCAATCCAAGGTCCCTCCATCACTTGAAAGGAAATGAAAGGATGAAAAGAAACAAACAGAAGCTCTTCAAATAATAAAAAAAAATTTGTTTTGTTTAACCGAATCCTCTGAGTAGAAAGTCACGTCCAACAATGCTCTCCAACACTGAAGACTTCTCCGAACTCTGTTATCAATTATCAAAGAACCATCAAAAAATAAAAAAAAAAAGAAAAAGAAAAGTTCGGAACAGAATCAAATTACCATTCTTAATCAAATTCTTACATATGTATATATAATATTAGAGAAACTTACATATATATATATATACACTAGCATGAAAGGATTCAATATCTTAAGGTTCCATTAATATTGAGTATAAAAGCTATGAATGACAGATTGTAAAATTCAGCAATTCGACAATTATCTTAACAATTTAATGTTCTTCCCAACGAGAAATGTTTTAGATTGTGTACACGAACTTTTAGTATAAGCTATAACTAGCATATAAACAAGGGTGAGAATGACTACGGTAAGCATGTTAGATAATTCAAATACCTCAACAGTAAAGGACATTGTAAAAGTGCACATTGGACCTGAAGTCCCTTTAGCTGAAGCTACTAAGAACAATAGCACGTAAACTATTAGCCAAAAGGGTTCAGAAAACAAGAAAAATTTAGATCCAAAGTAAAAGGATTTCCCCCATAAAAGAATAAGAATGTCAGGTGGAAAAAAAAGGTTTTAGAAGCCTTAAGAAACCTTCCTAACAATTGTAATGTCCCACTCATGAAAATCGATTGTAAGAAAAACAAGTACAACTGACAAAATTAAAGAATGGAACTTCGATGTTAGAATAATTATAACCTCTTTGACACTATGCAGTAACTGAAGCTAGGATCGTCCCGTTGTTTTTTTAAAAAACAAACAAATACTCCAAACTATTCTAACATTTAGGAATAAATAAATACACCATATCACATACACATGTCAATACATAAATGAAAAAAAAAAACACATCAGACAATGAATCAAATAGATGGAGAGCGTACTTTTTGCAAATCAACTTATTTTTATTGTATTTTGAGCCAAAGCCATAAAAGAAGGCTCTACAATCTCTCAACAAAGCCTCAGCACAAGATAAAGCATTGACTCTGAGTTCATACCAAACGAAAAATCATTCAAATCCAACAAAAAAAGATAAATCTCACTTATACATAATTTCCCTTACTGGGTTTTCAAACGTTTAGTATTGGGCTCAATAAGTCATCATAGAGAAAAAAAAAAGTAAAAAATAAATTAAAATAACCAGAGTTATGAAACTTTCTTAGTGGCGCGTCTAAGGGAAAGGAAAGCAGACCTTTCTGAATATTGTAATCGGCCAAAGTGTGACAATCTTTAAGCAGCTTCCAAGTAAAAATCAAGTGCTGCCGATACAGAGGAATAACAGATCTGGTCACGAGTCCAAGAGAAACAGAGTTGTAAGGTTGATTTGATCACAAATTCGAAGATCAAATAGAGAGATCAGTTCAATCAGTAAAGTTTCAGAGAGATTAAATTTGAATGGAGATGAGAGAGTTTTATTTATTTCAAGAGTTTTTTTTTTTCCTTTTTTCCTTATCTTCTTTAAGGAGCTCGCCAAAAAATTTTCCTAAAATTTTCCCGAACCGCGCCAAAATTTTGGGATAATACTGAAAACATCCCCTAATTACAAAAATACCAAAAGTTTACCCTGTGTTTTTAAAGATACAAAATATATTCCTTTAGTTTGCAAATCATGCAAAATAAAAATCTCTTCTAACATATTTTTGTTGATTTTGTCAATATTAATTTTGAAATAGCAAAAAAAAACCTTAAGAAGTAGTATCCAAACAACACCTTCAAATAAATATTTCGTTAAAGATCGTAAAACTAAAAAAAATAGATAATAAGAAACAAAGCGTTAGAAAAATCTAATTTGAGTGTTCTATTTTTTTATTTTAGTAAGTAAATCAAAGAAAAACAATCGTCTTCTTACTTTTTTTGAGTGCGAAAACTCAAAAACTCCTCTTAATTATTTCAAATCTGCTCCTTGTAAACAAATGTCCACAATCTATATAGCAAAGATCCATAATCGTTCAAATTCATAACTCAAAATCCACTAGCATAGAGATAATTACAATTTACATGCATGGATGCATATAAAGGAGAGTTTGACTAAGAGTCATATAATTCATTGTTAAAACTTTACTTGTATTATTTTTGAATTATTTTGAATGAAGTTTAAAAAATATTTTATTACCATATAATTACACTAAAAAAAGTGTTTATAATAATCTTTTTGCTACTAATGCTTGTAGTGTCTAAACAAAAATATAGGAAATATACGTGTATTTGGCGATAAAATATGCAGTAGCACAAAATTTGCATAAGTCTAGCTATAAGAAACATTTTAAATTTCAGCTACTAACTATTTAGTAGCTAAAAGTTATTATTTGCTACTAACAATTTTTGGTGGTCAATAACCTATTAACCCACCAAATTTCACTTGTATTTTTTGCTACCAAAAGTTATTTTAGTAGCCAAAAAATTATCCGGCTACCAAAATTTTGGGAGCCAAAAGATTTGATCTCATTTGCATTGTTTCCTCTACCAGAACTTTCTGCTACCACAAATTGGTAGCAAAATACAATTTACTGCTACCAATATATTTTAGTAGCTGAAAATTTGGTTGCCAAAAGTCTCTTTTCTTGTAGTGAATATCACATCGCTCCCACGAGGATTGTATTCACTAATTACCACAATTATTCTAAGTCTAATCTTATTTGAAAATAAATTTAAAAAAAATGCTTTGAAATAAAATAAATAACTAAAATAAAATAAATGAAAGAACAATAAAAAAAAATGGGACTTCAAGAGATTAAAGACTTAGGGTTTTTGATTTCACTAATCATGTCTCTTATCTCATAATTAAATAAATCAAGTTATTATTCCATATGTTGGAAGTGAATTTTTCTAGTTTAATCATTAATTTTTGTCAAGTATTAACAATTCAATTTAATAAGCAAATCTCTTATATATTTCTGTGAAAATTCTAAACTAGTCAAATTTTATTAAGAACATGAAATTCCTAAGTAAAACACAAATTACATAAATATCTCCATCTTATGTCAATTCATGGCATTCCAATTAAATTAAATTCAATTATTACCTTTCAGTCTCAAATCAAATATCAAATCATGTAATTGCTGATCAGGCAACCACAGGCATTAAGAACAAATTGAAATACTCAACATATATTAGAATAACTCTCAATTTAATTTAAACTAAGAAAATACAAACACTCATAATTCAACTACATCGTAGCCTTAGAAAATAAATTAGTTCATAGTTAAAGTAAAAGAAAACATAATTCTAAACAGAAAAAGAATAAAAGGAAAAAAAAACCTCCAAGTGAATTCGAGTTGAGCACGCCTATCTCTAGTCCATGTCGTTCCTCTCCTCCTTTTGAACTCTCTCTATCTCTTTTGTGGTCTAAAGTTATCAAAAATCGTCTCAAATAAACCTTCTCAAATAAGCCTTATCAGTCTCGATTTATAGAATTCTCGAATTGGAGACAAAACCGTAATAAAATTGAAGTCTAGTGCTCCTAAAACCACCAATATAGCACTACGGCGCTTACGCGCTCATGTCTCGGGTAGATTTCCCTTTTTCTCTGTTCTTTTTTTCGCTCAAACCTTTTTTTCTCTATTCTTCCCTCTTTCGTTTATCTTTTTTCAATTTCTGAGCTCAGGCGTACGTTCTTGTGCGGCATATAATAATAAGCTCGGCACTAAACTGAGACAATTGGTTGGTAGAAAATGTAGAATTGTGGAGCTGATGTGGCGCCTTTCTATTAGAGGTAAAGTCGCGTCCACATGAACTGCGGAGCATGGAATCGTGCACGCCTTCGAGACCTGGCCAATACGCGCGGGCCCTACACGTTTGGTCCTCAGCTTCCCCACTCGCTGCACTCTATGCGTGAGCTGTACTCGCTGATCTGATGGGACACCGAAGTCTATCCAACGGCCAAGATCGCGCCTTTCTATTTCGTCTGTAATCGAGCGATTGGAGCTTGTTTTTCCAGGTATTTTATTTTCCTTTTTTTTTCCTAAATCAAATCAATAAATTAATTTCAATGAAATTAAAATTAAAACCTGATTCAATTAAAAGAAATAAACATAACTAATACTTAAATTAAATATAAATCATTATTTAAAGGGTGATGTTTCAATGGAGATTTTTGTTTTTACTCCATGGATGGGTACTCTAATTTGGGCCATTGGATTGTAATCTAATGGCTATAATAATATTAGTAGATTTATTAAAAATATTATTATAATTAATAAATATATAAATATAGAAAGTTATTTAAAATAAAAAAGATGGGTAACCTGATGAATTGGTTAATTTATTTTATTTTACTTTATTTTATAAGAAATAAAATTAGTGAAAAATACTTAATAACCCTAAATTACTCTTAACTATCTTATTCGTAGGAAAAAAAAAAAACAACAACAACAAAAGATGTACAAATTTTAAGCTATTTGACGCATAATTTTTTTTAAAACAAATTTTCTTTCAATGTAGTTGTTTTATTCATTTTTTATTATTTAAAAAAACAACTTATTCATAATATGAAAAT
>JXTC01000110.1:21300-75383 GCA_002914845.1 Trema orientale
CTATAGCCCCTCGATTTTTATTGAGAGTTGTTGCTTACCCTTCATAGCGTAAATTGCAAATAAGACCCTAATATTTGAGTATTCTATAATTTAAACCAGAAGTTTAGATTCTGCAAAATAATATCCTGGGATTAAGACTTTTGAAAAATTAATATTTTGGATAGACTTTTTGAATAACTTTAACTAGTAAAAAACAATAATATCCTCAAAATTAAGGAGAATAATATGGACTAATATATTTTTAGCAGGTGATATTATTATTTTTTCGTAACTAAAGTTAGTCAAAAAGTAGTTTAATTTTCTGAAATTCCTAATCTCAGGGTATTATTTTGTAGAGTCCGAACTTTAAGGTTTAAATTACAGAACACCCAGACTTCAAGGTATTATTTTACAATTCACCCCCCTCATATTTGAAATTTTGCCAAAATGCCCAAATTTTTACAAATGGTGTACCTCTTTATCTCAAATTTTACACATGTGGTACCAATTTTTCCCTATTAGTAGATTGTGTTAGAAACATAAGCCTTTTACCTATCAAATATCAAGACCAACTAATTAAATAAGAAGGAAGAAATGGATTAAAAGTTCTATATTTTCCCATATTTGCATAAGCACCAGAAATTGAGAGCATTTTTGTTATTAAAGTTGAAAATGATGGAAAGAAAATTCATAATTTTCTCAATACCTATGTCCAAACGCGTTAATCCAACAAAACCCCCTTAACCAATAGTATTTTAAACGCAATCATGTTTTTACTTTCATAACATACATAAATTTCTAATGTAACATTGTATGCTAGTTAGGGCAAATTGACACAACATTTGCAAATATTAGAATAAAAAAATACGATATTAGTAAAAATTAGGGCACTTTGGCAAAATTCCAAATATAAAAGGGTAAACGAAAATTCTCAACAAAAGTCGGAGTGCCATAAGTTATTTTGCCCAAGAAAAAAGCATGAGTCTGTTTGACAATTTCTTACAGTACCATTGACAAGGACTAGAAGAACATTACAAGAACATTACAGTCTTCTCAATAGGTCAGACTAAATGCTTGTTCAGAGCAAAGACACAATCATGCTGCTAGTGAATTCCCAACTTTTATTCTTATTTTTAAAAGTTGTGTCAAAAAATTTAAATACATAAATAGTGATCACATAATAACGTTGAAAGTACAAATGGAGTCCAAATGTCCAATATTAATTTGTTTATAAATTGTAGTACCTAACTAGCAAGAATTACATTGACGAAGTAGGTTGGCTCAGTGATAAGAGCACCAACTATTTAGGATCTTGGTCCTGAGTTTGAGTCACACCGGGGATAAGCGTGAAAACATATGATCCTCAATAAGTGAGGTGGAAATTGGGTAGTAAGTATTTTCCTTTAATTTGTAATAAGTGGAGATCATTAGTTAAGCTCCACTTTTTTTGAAAAAAAAAAAAAGAAAAAAAACTAGCTAGAATCACTTGTCACGTAAGTCGTAGTATAGTCACATTAATATGACGATGTGAAAACTCAAAATGATATTTTAATTTTTTTTGCAGCCTAAATTCGATAATTTAGCATTTTCATACATAGTATAAGTGTATTTATGTATATAGTATATAGTTCCCAATCCAATAGGTATTTTTTTTCTACTTATCAATAGGTATTTTTTTTAACTATTAGATTATGATCTAACGACTACCATAATATGAGTAGTTGGAAAAAAAATAATAAATATACATTATTTAATGCATTTCTCTCTCCACCTTTTACTATGAAAAATGTGCGTGACTAATTTTAATTAGGTAAAACAATACATATAGATAGACAAAAAACAATACCTACTGAATAGGTGCACATAATATATATATATATATATATATATATATATATATATATATATATGTATATAGTGTAATGAATTATTGGTATCGTCATTATTAATTGTGTTTTCTACGTAATCTATAATCCTAATATATATATATATATACAAAATGCATTTTACCTAATAATAATAATTTTACAAAAATTAATCCTTGAAAATACATATGGTGCAAGTATATTTTAATTAAAATGTCCATCAAAACTACTTTCTAAATACTAGTCTTTCATGACTCTCCATGAATCACCTCAGTGGACTTGCCCCACTCTCTGGTCCCAAATATAGAATGGTTCAAACCATATTGACATATAAGAATAACTAAATAGTGGTTTAAAGAAACAAAAACACCACCTCAGTGGACTTGCCCCACTCTCTGGTCCCAAATATAGAATGGTTCAAACCATATTGACATATAAGAATAACTAAATAGTGGTTTAAAGAAACAAAAACACCGAAGCATCCACTTCGGTGGTCTGAATATATGGAATCTACCTCCTAAATAACGTATAAACCACAGGAAATTAGGAACACGTTTACTAATCCGTAAAAAAATTATGAGTGGAAAAAAAATAAAGGAGAATAAAGAGGAATAAGAAACAATAAGTAAAGAATATATTCTCTTTCATATTTAGCTAATTGATATATAAACACATAAAAATAGAAGGTCTTTCTCTTTTCATTTCACCTCTCTTTCCATTTTTTCTCCATTACAGATTAATAAACATGTCCTATAGAATATCATTTATAATCTACCCGTGTAACCCTTCTCTTCAGCAATTTTTAAAAAAAATAAGAATCATCTTCAAAGTCGAATTTGTTTATTTCCTACTTAATATGATATTTCGCGATAGTTTATCAATCGAAAAGGTCACCTTGATCTATGTAGAGCGAAAACATTATCTGCATTCATCATAACATTAATCAGAGTCACACGTTAGCATGGAAATTATCTAAGTGGCACGGTTGTACTCAAGACTTACCCTAGATTTTGGCTTTCATTTCTTACTCTAGTCTCCCCATCTCTAAGTTTTTAAAATTCTAATTTTAGACGTATAAAAGGAGAAGCGAAAAAAAAAAGAAGAAAAAACGTCGAAAAAAGAAAATAAAAGAATACAATTTTAGATAATTGTCATCAGTGCAATAAATTATGTGGCAGAGGCCCATAACGAGAGTAGATTCTCCCCACTCCCAGTATCCCAAGCAGATCGTAGCCCGTAGAAGACTGTTGAGCACATATATACTTGACTCAGTTATCCCATACTTGTTTGTTAGTTGTTGGCTGTTTCCCATTTTCCTTACTTCCCTCCACTTCTCCGTATCCATTTTCTTATATGTTCTGGTCGTTTGGCCCACACGATAAGGCTTTGAGCCTGTTTGGCACAGCTTTCAAAGATCTTTTAGGGCTCAAAAGATCTGTTAAGAGTGTTTGGATAAATTTTTAGAAGATCTTTTTGTATCCAAAAGATCTTTTTAAAGAAGCATGGACCTACCATCTTTTTCAGGAAGATATTTTTATACTTTTACTTTAAAAAGTAAAAACTATCCCAAACAGGCCCTTTGTGTATTAGTGTATTACTAGCATGTTTTTTATACTCTCGTGAGACGCCTCGTTATCTGATATTAAAGAGAAATTTCAATAAATATGTTCCATAGATATCCTAATTACATTCATATATTTCTCTCACTAAATATTTAAAATATATGACTGTAGGACAAAAATACCCCTAAAAGCATAGTTTATCAATGTTAAAAGGAAAAAAAAAAAAAAAAAAAAAAAAAAACAAAAATTCCAATAAAAAAGATTAACTCAAATATCCATAGGATTCTCTTGCTCTGCTCTTGCCCTCTCTCTATGTAAATTTTCCCATAACATTTTTTTTCGCACTCAAAATCTCTCAATTTTCTCTCTTGCTTTCATATCTTTTGTGGATGATTAAGAAATTTCTATGTTTAAATATTATGGGTATAATTTAAAATAATTTGTAGTTGAGTTTTTAGATGTTCTGTGGTGGATTTTACTTTAAAAATAAAATTTAGATCAATTTCTATGAATTTCTAGAAATTTGGACTAGCTGCCCTGACAAATATCGAAAATTTCGATACTAATTCAATGAAATTCAATGTCATTTCGATGAAGTGTGTTTTTACAATGGAATCTAAAAATTACTCGATGGTCATTGAAAAAATTCAATGAATTTCGATTAAATTTGATACCATTTCGATGACTATCGAGTAATTTTTCAGATTCTATTATAAAAATATACTTCATCGAAATGACATCGAATTTCATTGAAATTTTCGATGTTTGTCGGGGCAGCCAATTCAAATTTCTAGAAATTTATAAAAATTGATCCAAATTTTATTTTTAATACAAAATCTACCCCAGAACATCTTAAAACTCAAATACCAACTATTTTAGATTATATCTATTTCGTTTCTATAACATTGATTTAGCTTCGATTATTCAGAATATTATAGAGTTCAGAGAAGGTTAAAAATTAAGATGAAGCACAGAAGAAGAGAAAGGGAAGAACAAGAAAAAAAAAAATGAAAGAAAGTTAGGTCAAAATAGGGTAGTTAAATCTTTTTAAGGGGTCTAGTCATATTTTTTGAAGATTTATTATGGAAGTCATATGCTTGTAAATAGGGTACAAATGGAGCATATTTTATAAAATTTCTCATATTAAACATTACTAATAATGTCTTATATATTGGGTCTCACATATAATTATAAAGCACCGAGATTAAAAAAAAAAATTAAACGGGTTTTTTTGTAATAAGGTACATAAAATTAAAGAAGACAAATTATTGAAGGGTAGAAATTCTATCCAATAGTTTGGAAGCTACCACGTTAACAACAACAATCCTTATCGAACATTGTAGGTTGATATAGGACCAATTTGGTGTTGTTGTGCTATGTTGCAGTTATAATGTAAACATGTTGTAACTATACTGTGAGTAAGAAATAGTTGTGAGAAAAAAATTTTATACATTTTATAAATTTATTTAAAAAACTACAGTGTTATTTAAAAACATATGCTAACTATTTATAGAGAGTCCTATATGTGCAGTAGAGAAGGGGTTTTGGCGCTTTGATCAAGAGGCTAGCTAATGTCCCATCTTCCTGTCTTGTAATTGTGTATACTATCGAATAATATTTTAAACAATTTGTATTATGGTAGCAGAATCAATTTTGTAAAAGTAATCTTTAACCTACTTTTTAAATTATGTTAAAATAGCGGTTACATATCAGTTTTTAAAATTTGCTAATTAAAAGCAAAAACTTACCAAATGTCTACCATCTCTCTTTTTTCTCCAATTGCTTTTAAAAGTTAAAAGAGCATATCGAATCATTCCCAAACAAGGCCTAAATTCTATTAATCACAGTTGAAATTGTAACTTAATTCTTGTTGGGCCAATTCCCATGTGGCATACGCTCATAGGAATAAGTCCCCAACATTTGGCACCCACTGTGGGAAGCCCAAGAGACCTTGGATAAAAGGGGACACTAGTCCATGTAATGACATGCTATTAATTCCCTTCAATGGAGAATATCAGATCTTCTAAAAGCCTTTAATTGTTTCAGCCAAGTTTCTCACTCGCTCAACTCGTTAAATTACTTGCTAGTGAATTGCATGCATTTATGATTTAACCTTATTTTGATTAACGTATTAACATTATTTTTCATTTGTTTGCTTACATTTTCTAACTTCCGTTTAATCACGCTACTGTGGCACCTAATGAAATAGTAATGATTGATTTTGTATTGTAATATTTAAGATATTTAACTATGCTATTGACACATTATTTAACATCATTATCTACTACTTAGTTAGATTCCAATTATTTTTCATTATGTGTTTAATCTACTAACATTCATCTAGAAATTTGAAACGTGCATTGCAGTGAAGACTCGGATTTGGGCAGAAGTCTACGCTCACGAATCATGTATAGTGACATTAATATGAATGTTTCTAAAAAAAGTAAATTGCAAAAAATATCATGAAATTTAGGTATTCTATAATTTTAACCGTAAAATTTGGACTCTGTAAAATAATATTATGAGATTATGAATTTGATAAAATTGATATCATGTGTTGACTTTTTGAATTATTTTAGTCCTAAAAAAATAATAATACCATTCAAATTAAGGAGAAGAACAAAAGTTAGCCCAATTTTGACGCGGATGTTATTGTCATTTTCTTACAAAAATTAGTCAAAATAAGTCTAAAGTATTAATTTTCACAAATTCTTAATTTGAGGATATTATTTTGCAGAATTTAAACATCGAGATTAAAATTATAGAACACTAAAACATCAGAGTTATTTGTTAATTTTTGAAGGCAACCCTTTAAAATATTGTTAGATTTTGCATTTTATTAATTTATTCTACTGTGATCCATTGCTTAGAAACTCTGCAACTGTAGTATTAATTATAATTCTCTTACAGAGGTCTCCTCTTTTTATGAAAAAATAGTACTAGAAGTAGCTACAACAGTGAACTATTTTTCTATGGGTGGCAATTGTGTCATTTCATGTTATCAACTTATTTATATTATACGAGTTTCGTGTTATCTACGGATTATCTGTTTAATAAAAATGTCATTAAGAATAATATGTTTTCCTTCGTAAAGAAAGACCATCCTGTAAACTAATTAAGTTCTCTTAAGCCAATTGAAGAATTGCCAGTTTAATGTAGATTGCAAAGTTGATGAATACTTCAGATGGCTATTATTTTTTATACTCAACTTGCAGTAGCACTGAATCCTTTTCATAGGCGTAGATGTATTGGAAATTTTGAATTTTTTTTTATACTTCTTATATTGAAGCAGCAAGAATATGGGCTGTAGATTTTTATTTTTTTTGAAAAAAAAAACAATACATTAAATCAATATATTGAAATTTTTATTTTAATAAAAAAACGAATTTAATTAATGACCTCTATTTATTATAAAAAAATAAAAAAAAACTCATTTTTTTTGAAAGTCGAACTTTCGACCTAATGCACAATTCTCACTCCATTGAACAAATCAATACATCGAGGTTCAGGCCGCATTCATACCCCTAACATAAGTGCTCTTTGATCGGCCAAATGCATCAGGAAGAATACTGGTATTAATAATTTGTCAATCGCATCAATTACATCCTCCTTCTATTGTACGGTGAATCTCAATCTCATAATTAAGGCTTAAGGTACGTCAATTGACTGTAACATTTCTCGATATTTGTCCTCAATATTTCTCTAATAGCCATATAATAGAATTAAAAAGTTATAATCTGACAAGATGATTTTATGACTCATATACGTTTATACATGACATGATCTGACATTGATATATTGGCCAGGTAAAATGAGACGAAAGATCTGAATTCAATAATGTGAAATAATATGCTTATTATAAAGCTAGTAAGTGTCAGCGTACCCCCTAATGTCCTAAAAAAAAAAACATTATCTTTGTCCAATGCGTATAGTTTTATATATTTTTCTTTTGTACGAGTTCATGTATGATGTATCCAAAATGTATTCATAAATATCATTTTAACTTCAATTATGCATGAACCTGCTCTCTCTATCTCTCTCTAATTAAGGGTTATAATAGTCTCTGAACTATCCAACTAGTTACAATTTGGTCTCTAGAGTCTATTTTGACAATTAGACTTTTGAATTTTTCTATTTCATGCAATTTGGCCATAAAAGTATCCAAATCACAACATAGTGTTAACTTTATGATCGATAACATACACGACTAGTATGTGATAGTATTTAATAAGGGTATTTGAGGAAAATAAATTGAACAAAATGATTTAAAAAAATATTTTATTTAGGATTCTTGAAATTGCAAATATGAAAAAAAAAAAGAATTCTATAATTGATCATTTTATGGTTAAAATTCTCAAATAACCTCTCAAGTATACTATCAAAAGCTTCTGCACGTGGGTTTTCCATCAGTAATTTAACGCATGTTGCAATTTGGAGAATTCAGAGACCAAAGTGCATAGAATCGAAAAGTTTAGGAGCTTTATTGCCAAAATTAAAAATTTTAGATATCGAACTACTTCAAATTAGATATTTTAGGGACATGTGCCATAAATTATTTTACTAATACTTTAACTAGAAGTACTACTCTTTTAGTTGATTTTTAATTAGGTAAACTGTAAAAAAATAATAACTTGAGTTAAATCCTGAAATTTAGATTCTACAAAATAATATCTTAAAATTAAAAATTTATAAATGGTAAAAAATAATAATATCTTCAAATTTAAAGAGAGTAATAAGAACTAATCTAGTTTTAATAAATATTATTCATATTTTTTCGTTACTGAAAAATAATCAAAAAATCGGTCGAGAGTATTAATTTTTAGAAATTATCTCATAATATTATTTTTCGTTAGAATTTAAATTGTACAATACTCAAATTTTAGATTTTTTTTTTTTTTTCAATTGACTCCTTTTAACTATCTAAAAAATATCCTTTGAAAGACGACACAAAAGTTTGCGAGTTTGACCTCATGATATGCCATATCGCCAACTCTAAACCTGACATGTTTAACCCACGCGGAGAAATCAACGGCTGCGATTTCACTAGCCACTCGACATAAGCCGAGCCGCTCCAGCCGCCTATCCCAACAAAAAAATAAAAAAATAAAAGGAAAGAGAAGCATATATTCTCAAAATAAACAGACACAGCCGCCCCACTATCGACCACGTGTAGCATCAGGAGCCGTCCTCGTCTACCGGCCCCACACCCAATCCGACACTCCAGAAACATCCACCTCAGCCGCTCTTATCGACAAACGAACGGCCCAAAAACGTCCACGTGTCCGAAGCGGATGCATTATTACCACAACGATCCGACGGACTCCAACTCCTCAGCCAAAAAGTCCAAACAAGCTTTCCTCCTCCTCCTCCTCGTTCTCCTTCTTCCTCTCCGGCGAGGCCAGAATTCCAATTCTACCCCTCGCCATCTAGAACCCCTCCAATAATGGCGGATTCGGACAACGAATCGGGCGGAGGCCACAACCACGCGCACAGCGGAGAGCTGTCGGCGCGTGAGCAGGACCGGCTGCTGCCGATCGCGAACGTGAGCCGAATCATGAAGAAGGCGCTGCCGGCGAACGCTAAGATCTCGAAGGATGCGAAGGAGACGGTGCAGGAGTGCGTGTCGGAGTTCATCTCGTTCATCACCGGCGAGGCCTCCGACAAGTGCCAGAGGGAGAAGCGGAAGACCATCAACGGCGACGACCTACTCTGGGCCATGACCACCCTGGGCTTCGAGGAGTACGTCGACCCGCTCAAGATTTACTTGCAGAAGTACCGAGAGATGGAGGGCGAGAAGACCACCTCTTCCTTGGGCCGACCGGGGGAGAAGGACGCCGGCGGAGGGGGGTCGGGAGGTGGTGGTGGCGCCGCCGCCGGAGGAGGGGGGAGTGGGGGAGGGGTGAGCTCCGGGGGGTATAATGGGGTTGGGGGTGGAATGTATGGTGGGGGGATGATGATGATGGGTACCGGGCATCATCAGGGACACGTGTACGGCTCTGGTGGGTTTCATCATGTGGTGGGGATTGGGGAAGGTGGTGGTGGTGGTGGTGGTGGAGGCTCTGCTGGGTCGGGTGGTGTCGGTGCTGTGAAGTCAAGGTAGGTGTTGACTGACTTGGCTTTATTGGACTAGATATTGATCAAGATAATGATGATAAAAATTGACCGTTTTTTTGGGTGTAACTTTTTAGGATGTTAATTTCTTGTTTGTTATAATATTTGGATATTATGGAGTTGTTTTAGGCACTTGGATTTTGTTCTTCTTATTCCCATTTTTCGAAAAGAAAAGAAAAAATTGAGTTGGCGTTCATAACATGTGTAGTATATGTAATTGTGGGAAGGAAAGACACACAATCTCCAATGATAATAGTGTACTGTAATGTTTTTTTTTTTTTTTTTTAATCAACGAAGAACAGAAACATGTAAGATGCCCGTGTTACTAATAGATTCTCATGTAGTGTAGTTTATTACAATCTTTGTTCAATGTATCTGATTGTTTGGTTGGTGGATGATTGGATCTGTCTAATGGGGGATTTTTTTTCTTTCTTTCTTTCTTTCTTTCTTTTAATTGGAACTATGTTACTGGGATTTGCATGTTTGTAAATAGAAGGGCATATTTAAATCTTGTGCTGCTCTGCATGTTTGTACCGAAGAATATTGTAAATTCTGGGTTTATTTATATGGAGAAAAGGGGTATGTTTTTCTTTTCTTTTTTGTTTTTCTTTTTTTTAGAAGGAAAAGGGGAGGGTTTGTTATTTTTCTGACTACTAGTTTAGTAGTGTGTACATTTTGTTTTAGATGCCGAATAAGGAAAAGGGCATTGAGCCAATAACCCATTGTCGGGTTGTCTTAGAAAACTCAGTGCAACATCTTTCCATTTTGAGATCGTGGTGGCTGTCAGGCTGGATAAGAATGATCATTGTGTCTTATTCATTTCAGTTCACTCCCTGTCATATAATGTGTGTGTGTGTATATATATAGATATATATTTATGCCAAAATATTGATGCCGATTTGTTTGATAGGTTATCAAACAACACTTTCTTTTATCTCAAGTAAGAGTTCAAACTTTTTCTTTTCATTTTTATTTCCCCGTCTATAAAGAAGATATTTGAGTAAAGTCCGACCAGTTATCTGACTTGACCATAGTTTGACGAATTTAAAGTGGTTCCCATTTCTCAGCCGCAAACGTGCACTTGCCTACAATATTTTTTGGGGTTTTAATTATCGTTATAACTTTTCCTTGGTCTCTTCGGATTTTTTTATTCTTTTTGTCATTTTTAGTTTTTCTTGAAGAGTGTTACTGCGTTCGCATTTACGAATTACGACGCATCATACAGTGGTTGTCTAGTCATGTAAGTCACTACGTTGGATCTAATGTACCCCATAGAAAGCCTTATAGGCCTTCTAAGGTTAACAAATTATCCATTGCGACTACATTACTAATCAATCTAATCTAATCTAATCTAATATAATATAGAACACCTAATATAGATATGTTGTATTTGAAATTAAGGGTCCAATTAAATTGGATCAATTCCAACGCTAAGATTCTAAATACTATAACAGATTCTATCGAATCCAACGTATATAAATGTATATTGTTTTAGTATATACTAGTTGAATTTGTAGTGTTGTGTTGTTTAGAGTTCAATTCTCTGTCCCAATGTCAAAAAGAAAAAGAAAAATGTAGTGTTTTGTTATTGGAATTTGTTGTTAAAGACACTCGTATATTATGCAATAACACATATGCTTCAGTTATGTTGAAATTTACGTTTTCTTAATCTAGTTTTATGCCTTTGAAAAAAAAATGTCTAGTTTTATGTTTGGGATATATTTAAGTTAAATAAAACTCACGTCCAATCCAATCCAAACCCAATTTTAATTTGATTGGCCATTAAACAAATGTCATATTAGATTAAATACACTACTGCAAAGTCTAACCTTTTATTGGTTGCATTTGATTTAATTGCTTTGTGCTAAATCTTTAGATTTGAATTGATCCATACCTCTAAGAAAACGTCTCCAGTGCAATAGAAATTACAGCACTAATGCTACAATTTAACATATAGCTTATAAGTCTTCTTCCAATACAAGTATTATTTCTTGTGCCAAATTTAGCATATGCTATATTTTGTACCAAATCTGATATCAAATATTGCAAAATGTAAAATTTTGGCATTCAATTTAATTGTCATGATTATAGTTTTAAGAATATTAAAACCTACACTTTCTAATGCCCAGTCCATTATTTATACATTGTCCAATGCTCAATCAAAACACTTTTCAATATTCAACCATTACAAAACTAACTTATTTATTGTTGCATAAAAGATTTTACAATAGCTTTGTTCATTAGAGTAAAATTTTAAAATTAGTGTCAGATTTTGCAATTTTTTGTGAGAAATAATAGCATTGGCAATAGCATTTGTAAAATTTTAAAATTAGTGTCTAATTTAGCATTTTGCAATTTTTTGTGACAAATATAGCATTGACAACAGCATTTGTATTAAAGATAGTCTATGGCCTTCACGCAAGAAAAAAACAAATTGTATAAAATAATGTGGCATAATTTTAAATTATAAAATTTTTATCTTATAACTAGACTGGACTATTTGCCAATAAATAAAATAAAAATTAAGTATGGCTTTTCTATAATTTTAAATATATATTTTGATTTGTGCAAAATTATACATCTTACTTAAATTCTCTGTAATTTTTTAACATTTATGTACAAATTGAGAGATTTATGTTAATTATTTTAAGTTATTTTCATGGAATTTAAAGTGCTTGTCAGCAATAAATAAAATATCTTCAATTCAAATTCTATGTTTAGTGAAGAATTTTTTTGGTCAATTTGTACACAAAAAGGTACATATTTCTAGAAATTTTAAATGTGAATGAATAATTTTGTATGAACCAAAAAATATGGTTAAAAACGCAAAGCAAAAATATTTCAAGATATTTTTATGTAGCTAACCCTAACTGGAACACTCTATTTAAAGTTGGGTGATTGAAAATCTTACCATATTATTTAACCTTGCATCATGTCTACACTCTTAAAAGGAAAATCATCATTTTCTTAATCTTTTATCTCATCCTCCTATTTCTACCATTGAAAATATGAATTATTTATTAAAAGTGTGTCTTTTCTTTTCTTGTATTTTATCCCTTTTATAATTACAACAAAAACGAGATTTGATTTATAATATTTATTGAAAAAGGTTTCAATCATCAGTGCATAGAAATAAACATTTTACTTTCTTTGTAAGTTCGAGTGTGTTTGGTTAGAGGGAGAAATTAAAGAAAGGCGATGATAAAATGATTAACAAATGGATTCGCGATAGTGTAATTGTTTAGTTGAAGAGATTTGAAGAAGAAATGTGACGTAGGATTTAGACTTGAAACAAATTCATTTCAAGCTTTAAAGGGCTGAAACACACAATCCAAAATCAAATGATTACTTCCCCTGTCACAACACTGAGCTAAACAAGTTTCTACTGCAACACCAAACAACACCGACTAGGCCTAATAAGAAAAATCTAAAAAATGATACAACAAAAATACAAAACCACATATGCAACAAAATATGTGTCCAAACATAAGCGATATTTAAGGAGGAGAATCAATAATTGCCCCGCGTCATGTCACAAACATTTAAACTTGAATTCTATAAAAATATGAAGCTGAGCTTTAGGAGTAAAATTGCAGCAGAGAAAAATACCCTTCGCCAAGGTTTTATCATGAATTGCTTTTATATCTTAAGTAAATTGGAAGACTAGTGTGGTTGTTTTTCTAGATCATCTTAAAGCTTATTTTACCAAAGTTGCAAGTTAAGACGGCAGTGGATAATGGAGACAGATTTAGTTCATGTGTTTAACTTTTCTGGTGGAGATGTTCTTGAAATAAATAAAGTACTTAGGAAAGATAGAGATGCAACAATTGGGTCACTCAGCTCGGTTCGACAAAATTTCAATGGCCCCACAATGGGTCACGGGCTGGGCCGGCCAATGTAAGGGAAATGGTTAGCCCAACCCATCCTGTAGGCTAGAATGGTTGGGCCGTGGGCAAGCCCGTGAATCAGTATTTTTTCATTAAAAAATACTAAAAGAATCATGAAAAGTAATTTCTAAGGAAAAATTATTAAGAGGTAGTTTGGATTCTGAAAATTGGTTAGTGGGACAAGATGGGCCGACCCATCCAAAAATTTTAGGTGGGCTGTAACAGGTTGTCCTGTGGTCCATGATATGTAGGCCCAACCCATCCCATTTAAAAAAATGTTGAGAAATTTATGCCAAACACCCCTTTTTAAACTTATATTTCAAAAATACCCATTTTTATTTTACATTCAAAAGTATCCGTGTTATGGTATACATTTTATTTCATGTGTAAAATATGTATGGTTTACTTGTACAGTATAAATTTATACTTCTGTTACCCATTTTGAAATGTATACCGCGTTATTTTTATACACGAGATGTATATTACGGTATACATTCCATACTATGGTATACATTTCTCCAAAAAACAAAACGGGTATTTTATAAAAGAAAAATAAAAAACGGTTATTTATAAAAATATGTTTCAGAAAACAGGTGTTTATGAACTTTTCCGAAAAATGTTAGCTAGGTCCGGCCTACTATAGTGTTGGCTAGGATGGGCCAGCCTGACACTTAGTAGGATAAGCCCGGGATAAGCCTGGCCCAAACTTGCATATCTAAGGAAAGCTATAGTAAATATTAATAGGTTTCTTTGGCTTTTAACTTTAAAAATTAAAACAATTAGGCATATACGGTATAGGGAAATAATTAACCTTTCATACAGCTCAGGATTGGTATTTTTGAGAAAAATGACAAAGCCAGAGCGCGGTGGCAATGTCGTAAATAAAGGCATCTTTGTTTTAAAAATAGTTTATATATTAAAAAGTGTGAAATGACATAAAATCATTAATTTGGTGCAATGGCAATTATCTATCCTTTTAATGATTTACGATGCATGGTTCAAACCACAGATAATCTTATTTTCATATTTTAGCTTTTCTTTTCTTTTATTTTTTTTCCTTTTTTTCGTTTTGTTCCTTTTAATTCATTTTTATAATTTTGTTTTCTCTAGAATAAGATATATAATATATTTTTTTCCTTCATGTGAAATTTTCTATTATTATTATTATTATAAAAATTGAGTAACCATTTGAAACTTTTCTATATTTTACCTTTTCCTTTCTTGTATTTTTTTTCCTTTTAATAATTTTCATGATTTTGTTTTTAAAGAAGAAGATATATAATATATTTTTTTCGTTTTGTTGGATTTTTCATGTGAATTTTATATTATTATTATTATCATAAAAATTGAGAAATGGCTAGAAAATGAGTATTTGGTAATTTAAAGTAATCAATTAGGTGTTTTTTTTAATTAATCAATTTAATTACTAGTATTCAAACTAATGGCCACTTAGTAACTGGTTTCGAAATTGGTGACTAGTTATAACTAGTCACTACTAGTTATAAGTTTAGTTAGAACCAATCTATTTACTATTTATCAATCCGGTTACTGGTTTTTATACAAGAACAATCTAACTATTAGCTACTATCATATCAATTATTTGTTATTGGATACTAGCTAGTTTCTAGTCTCACATAAGTTACTAAACTACTAGCTAGTTACAAGATTAGTGACTGCGTACTGGTGGCTAATAACGAGTCTGGTTAACTATTTAGACTACTACTTATTAATTATAAGATTGGTTAATAGTGTAAAAAAAAAATACACATACACACACACCGAAAAATTTGGTTACTGGTTACTGTTTCCGGTCTTGTGACTGGTAATTGGTTACTGATTACAGTAATCAATCTAGTTACTATTTACTACTAATCAATCTAGTTATTGGTTACCAACATCATATAGATCATCAAATTGTCTGTTGGTTATAACTAATCAATCTAGATATTAGTTTCCAAACTGATGGCCAGTTACAAGATTGAGGTCTCCATTTTGCTTTTGGTTACTAATTACAAGATTAGTAACTAACTTCCAATAAAAAAACCACACAACACACAATGACCAATTTGGTTACTGGATATCCTGAATACTAGTTACGAGTTTCCCTAGATACTTGTTACAGGCCTTGTGAATGGTAATTAGATTTAACTAATATGGTTACTAGTTATCAGTTTTGTTACTGGATATCAGTTTCTAGTCTTATGACTGGTAACCAGATTATTAACTAAATTGGTTACCCAAAGTCACCAAGCTAATCTGGTTATTAGTTACCAGTTCCTCACAGGTTACTACTTACCAGTAACCGACTTTGGTTACAAGATACCCTGGATACTGGTTACCAGTTTTCCTTGATACTTGTTATAGGTATTATAAACAGTAATTAGATTTAACCAAAATAGTTACTAGTTATCAATTTTGTTATCGATTACCAGTTACAAGACTAGTTTCCATTAACCATTTTAATTATTGGTTACTAGTTAAAAAATTATAATTTGGTTACTAGTTTCTATTTCTAGTTACTATTTTAGTTACTGGTTTCTAGTTTCTAGTGTTTAGTTATCACATTCATTTTGTTTACTAGTTTTTTATTTTTAGTTACTACTTTCTGATTACCACTTTGGCTACTAATTTCCACCATATATTAGAGTTTTGATTTCTAGTTACCATTACCAATTTAGAAATAATTTCTAGTTACCATTACAAGTTTAATTACTGAAATCCATTTTTTCTATTCCCATTATTACTATGGTTAATGGAACTATTGGTCCCCAACCTATTACCACTTTGGCATATTGGTCCCCAACCTTTTTTTTTTTTGTGGTATTCAAGTGTTAAATATTTCTCTTTTTAGTACTGTTGGTCTTTTTGGCATATTCCATTCAAGATTCTGTTAAAATTCATTTGAATGAGAGAGATTTTATACTATTGATCTCGATTTTTCAATTGTTTAAGAATTTAGTCTCTAATTTTATTTTATTTAATTTTTCGTATTCATATCTCAAATTAACAATATTGCATCTGCCAATCTTTCGGACAATTAAAATTCAAAGACGGATATAAATCAGACAGTCCATTTTAAAAACCAAATTCAAAAAAGAAAAAAAATTACGCTAACAAACCTTAGTTTATATCAAACTATAGTAATTTTATGAACAAAAAATAATTATCTTACTATTTTTAAAACTAAAAAAATTTCATAAACACTTTATTAGTCAAATTTGACTGAACATTTACTATATCTATTAAATTTTCATTTAATTATGAATGGTTATTCTAAAAAATTAATTAACTATTTGCCAAGCAGTTTCATTATAATTGTTTTTATTTTAGGAGATATTATTATAATTTTGATAAGAATTAATGTCAAAAATATTGTTGATTAGAGATATAAATGCCAAATTTTTTTTAAAAAAAAAAAAAAAGACAAAGAGACCAATATGTTAAACAATTTAAACAATAGAAATTAATTACACAAAATTTCTCTAACTTAAATGAATTCTAATGGAATCTTGGATGGAATGTGCCAAAAGGACTAACGGTGTCCAAAAAAAAAAAAAAAAGAAATTTTAGGTACTTGAATGCTAAAAAAGAAAGGTTGAGAATCAATATGCCAAAACAGTAATAGGTTGGGGACTATTGGTACCATTTACCCTTATTACTATTATCATTGTTTCAAGAAGAAGAAAAAAAAAAGAATTAGTCTAGTTTTCCAACCATATTATATGTAATAGAAAATCTTTAAGTTTGAGATATTCATCACTGATTTAATGAAGACCAAACAAGTAATGAGTTTTGAGAAAAAGAAAAAAAAAGTACAAAAATGAACTTAAAAAAATAATTTTAGACAGAATAGACTTTTAGTTGAGGCCATATAAATGAACTAGATAATGAAAACCACTTAGTACACCCATTTCCTTTTAAGCATTATATATATATATCTATATAATATTTCTTTCTTCCACAGTGGCGAAGGACAAAGCTATAGGTTATAGATTATTGATTAATAGCAAGTATTAGAGAACCAAAAACACTTCGAAACAACCAAAATTTCAATGAAATAAATCATTTTCTGGTGTGACCAAAACAACTAAATTGGCAAGGAAGAATATTTAATTTAAACACTAGTGGTTTATCTCATAAAACTCTGGGGAACAAAAACTTTAGAGGGATTCTAAGTAAATAAACAACCAAAACTCGGGACATCATATTTGCAATTGAAGTTTTCCTGAAATAGCCACAAGAAATAGTACAAAATTAGATAAAGCATCGAAACTCACACTTCAATGGTAACAACAAAACAAAAATAAAATAAAAAAGGCTCTAATTATCTTGATAGCTTCTGGTTCTGTCTTTCTGTTCTCTTCCGCTTGAATTGAACCTGAAGCTTCACTTTCTCTATCTCTGCCCAACTAAATCAAATCCCGAAAAATTTTATTCTCAATTTTTATGGCTACCCATAACCATTTAGATGATGTTAGTCTTTCCTATCCCTTGCCCAATGTACTAGTAGTTTTAGTGCAGATGATTGCTAGAGTAAATTTCTGATGACGGGAGAAGATGAGGACCAATGCTCAGAAATAATTTAGAACAAGTAAACTAGAAGAAAAAATGGCATTTTTCTAAGAAATACTATATGAAAGTAGTAAAAGAGAGAGGTACCGTATATTTGTTATTTTTTCTTAAATTATCATAATTTTCCCAATATTAATAAAGACTTTTGCAAGAAATTGCTTTCAAATTTTGGTCGCTATATTCTAATGGATAAGCTAAATGCAGTGTATTTTCCCTTTGATTCATTTCGAGAACAAATGGAGCGGCCTATTCTTTTCTTTAAAAGCGTTGGGGAGGATTTAAAAAGAGTTGTCACTAGTCTGTAAGTGCCCATATTGTTGAACTAAATGAAACAATTCGAAGAATGGAGGAGTATATTCCATAAACATAATTTGGTTATGTGTCCTCATTTCTAAAGCATGGCAAGGCCAATGTGATATTTCTTGTTTACCAATATGATCCCTCATTAGGAATAGTAATGGGGCAGATCGGAGACGGTTTTTCAATTAGCATCCCTATCCTTGAAAGCCAATCACAATACCATACCCGCCTCATTAACTATCTTTTTAGATGCGGGGACAGTGTGGGTATTACCCAATGGATAACAGGAAAAACTGTGGTTACCCACTATCTATTGATAATAATAAAATATTAAAAAAATTAAGATGAAAATACTAAATCTTTAACAAAATATTAAACATAACAATATACTAATAATTTTCAAACTCTAAAATTTAAATATATAAATATATATAACTCTCCAAATTTATTATTTTACCAAAGATATAAGAATATAAATAAAATTAAATACATATCTATATGTATAATAATTTTTCTATGTGAATATATATCGGTGCGGATTATACTAATACCGTTCCTGCACCATACCCGCATATTAATGGTGCAGTTATTCCTCGCCTTGGTCATTTTTCCTGCTTGAGCGATTTTTTCCCTCTCCGTTCAGATCGGATAACCACGGATACCCGTAACCATAGGTTATATTGCCATCCCTATCCCTCATTGAGGAACAAAATGTTTTTCTTTTCTCAAGCTTCAATCTAGTCTTAATTTTATGTCTTTTTTTGACAAATTATTTGGTTTTGATTTTTTTCCTACCTATAAAGCACATAACCTTTAGCAAAATGACCGAATTTTGGGTTTATTTTAAGTAAATGTCTATTTTTCAAATATTATAGCAAAATGATCGTTACACATGTATATATATCATGTGTAAAATATCATATACCCAATGTAAAAATCTTTATACTCAATACATAATTAAAACTGGTTTATCAACATATGTACTAAGTGTAAAAATACATATATATATATATATATATATATATGGTCTTTTAACTATAAAAAAAAGAAAAGTGAACATATGTTAAACCAAAGTGTAAAAAAAGAACATCCACCATAATTTCTCTAAATTTTTTGGCCACATTGAAAGCTTGTTTTTCTTGGGGCTTTTGCAAAAATCTAGGCCGAAGTCTAAAAATTTGAAAAATCTTAGATGGGCTGAATATTTTGAAAAGTCTAGGATTAATTTAGAAAAATTTTCTTTTAAAAATACCACTTTTCAAAAATATTTATAAAGATACTACTTTTTGAAATAAAATTGGCATTTTAAAAGTACTCTTTGTATCTAGTCGTGTTACTTGAAGTAACCAATCGAGTTATTTGAGGTAAATCTAGTTACCTCTAGTAACTGAATGAGTTATCTTAAATACCTCGTCAATTGATTAAAGTGATATTTTTCTAAATATTTTCAAAAATAGTAATTTTATAAATAAATTTGAGATTTTTCAAAGAGTTTGAAAATTAGGGATTTTCAATACTTTTGAAATTTTACCATATAAAATTAAACTCTCTCTTTCTCTTGTTCTGTCTCCACAAGCTAAAAAAATTCAACTACGTTATCAATCTTTTTCAAAAATTTATGCAATTTCAAAAAGTCCATCAAAACTAGAAATTGTTAGTTTGGGATACTCTTGAAAATAGTTATGTTTGCTATTATAGATCGAATCTTCAAAATTATCTCTATAATCATCACAACTAAAATTCCAAAAGTTTGTTCGAGTCGCTTTTATTAGTGCTGGTACATCTCCCACTATGCCCCATTGAGTCCGCGTCTTTGAATGTCCCAATAACTGAATCATGGAACGTGTAATCAACGTTATCGAAAACAACGGTCACAGATTTATGATTTCTAAGCAACAATGTCAAAAGTACACTTTGTAAGTCCACGACAAATTTCAACTAGGGCTTGGGTCTAGGCCCTTCTATCGTGAGAATGTCCACTACATAGCTTGATATCATCAATCTTTGTTGCATCCAACACCAAATCTCCAGCGCACTTTGAATCCTCTCGGTTCCATTGGGCCTCTCGATCCTTCACACTATGATTATTGACAAGTGGCGGAGCCAGAATCAATTTGTAGCGGGGTACTAAAGTAATTTTATTAAATGAAAAAAATGACACACAAAAATTCTAAAATTTCATAAAAATATTCAAAATGATAACAAAGTAGAATGCATCTTTAAAAAATCATCTAAAATTTAAAGTTTGTTTTTATATAAACAAAAAAAAAAGAAAAAAAAAATTTGGAGTACTTGTAAAAAATGAGAACTTATAAAAAATTCCAATAATCCTGAAAGTTTGGTTTGAAAAATTAAATGAAAGAGGAATGTTATATTAAGGTAATTCCAAGAGTGAATTTGACCATTCACATTTCAAAGTGAGAATAAAATTTTAAAACTATATATTTTTAATGGGATTAAACAATAAAAAAGAATTCCTTTAAAAAAAAAACAATAAAAAAGAATTCATTTTACATATAAACAGTTAAAAGAAAAAAGTGGAATGGGAGTCATGACCCCCACTTGTTCTCTATCCCTTTGCCATTGATGTTGACGTTGATACGATGTCTCGCTACTTCAGATTTGGGCATTTTCACTAAGGAGAAACCTAAGCTCTAAATACCAAATTATGTAATCTGATTATAATTTTTGTACCAAGAGAGTGTAATTTTTTTGCCCACAACCTCGCCTCTTGGGCGTTCACTTGTAATTCTTTCGGTGATTTTGATATCACTGAAGTGCTTGATCTTGTCTGTCAGGATCACTTCCAGTGGAGTTAACTTTTATTGTCTTTTTGGCCGTCTGGCCTTGTTTCAGTTTAATGCAATAATCCTTTATCAAAAAAAAAAAAAAAACCAAATTATGTAAGAGTCTAGAAATAGAAATCAATTTCCAAATCTGAAGCAAGATTTTGTCAAACATAGACTTGAAACAAATTTATTCCAAGCTTGAAAGCGCTGAAACATATAGCCCAAAATAAAAGAATGACTTCATTGGTTGTAGCGATGTCCTAATGAAATTTGTAGTGCACCACTAAACGACACTATTAGGCCTATAAAACAACCTAGCAAATGAAATAACAAAAATACAAAGCCATGTAGGAAACGAAATATGTGTCCAAACATAAATGACTACTAAAGAGGTGAATCAGAATAGCGGACTAGACAACGAATTACAGTTATCATATAAAAAAACATTCTCAATGGCATCAAGATTTAAAAACTTATTTAGAAATTAAAACGTTTTGCTTTAGCTCCCTGAGGTGTAAGCTTTGAGCCGAATCAAGAAGAAAGTCTCGACTTAAGTAATAAAAACCTCGTAAAAATTCATAAAACTATTACGAAAGAGGAAAGTTATAAAATTAAAGGTCTCACAAAACAATTTAGTGATTTAGTTTATAAAAAGACATAAAATTGCATAACAAATCAATAAATTCACAAAAATTTGCAATAGCTCATAAAACAACAAATGAAAATTGAAGAGTAAAAGCTGTCGCAATACTAATTTTTGTGGTTCACTTCTAAGGGTTTTATTAATTTTGAAATTTGAAAAGTTTTGTTTTGACTTTAAAAAGGCCCAATAAAGTTTCTTCAACCGCTTCTCAATCATTTCTTTTGAATCATCAGAATCATTTCTTTTGAATCCTCAGATCACCTCAGAATCATTTCTTTCGAATCCTTAGATCACCTCAAATATTTTTAAAAGCATGATTAGTGTTATGTGATTTTTTTTCTTTTCAAAATTAACAAAATAAATTAATATATAAATGTCAAAGATTTTGAGATATTATTAAAGGAGATATGTAATTTGATTATATAATAGGACAAAAGAACCTATGTTGCTTCATCCACCTATGTGGGACTCGTAATAAAACAATAACAAGTCTATAAGGATGGCAATAAAACCCACGATTACCAGCATCCATGTTTATCTGATCCAAATAGCGTTGGAAAGACCATTCAATTAGAGAAAGCGATTGAGGTGGGGAATAATTATATCACAAATATGTGGGTATGGTGCTGAGACCGTATTAACATAATCCGTCCCATACCCACCTCGATATATATACATATATAGTCATATATTAATATAAATATATACTTATTTTTTCAACACTGATATCTATATATCTTTTAAAAAATTAATAACTTTGGTGACTTATATATATTTACATATTTGAATTTAGAATTTGAAAACTATTTAGTACATATTGTTTTGTTTGTTGTAATGTCAATTTTATGAGAAAAATAATTATGTTTATTAGTATTTTTATTTTATATTTTTTTTATTTTGTCATTAACAACGGGTAATGAGTAATCAGGATTTCTTTCGTTATTCATTAGTTAATACTCGCAACGTAGCTGAATATAAAAGAATGATTAATGAGAGGGATATGATATTTATGAAAATAGTAATTGAAAAACAGTGATATGCATTATTTTCATTCCCAAGTCTAGCTTCCCATTTACTTTGGGATGCTTGGACATGCATTGGAAAGTTTAACAATCAAATCAAGAAATTCTACTGGTGGGATAGGATACTCCTTAAACAAATTAGTAATTAACAGAAAAGGAAATTAGATCACAGGTTTGGCCTAACAAGTTGTCCTTCTTTCCCATAAAGCGGTTATCAAAGGCCTGTTACAAGGCCAATGTAATCAAACTATGTTGGTGACACTATAAGAAAATAAGGATTTTAGTTTTACCATATTTTTGTATTTTTAGGTCCACCATGAAAAAGGCAGATATAAACAGCCACATGCATATATACACATAAAAATGTTGAATATCACCGCTTGACTTAGCACTTTGCATTTCTTGTTGAAGAAATATGTAATTTTGGAAATATGTAAATACCATTGATTGAATTGAACAAGCATTAATTGGATTACAAACTTTAATCATGATAAAGTTTTATGAGATCAGTAGTTTGATCCTAAAATGAGCATTGTATCCAACAGTTATTAACGACTCAAAACTCATGATTTAATTAGTAAAGTACAATTGTACTAATATTCCACGTTTATATAGAAAAATGATATTAATGAACCATACTGCTGTTTGATTGAAATTGTGTGAATAGCTCTTTGCAATATATATTCTACTTTCTAGATGTGGTTGCGTGTGATATAAAACACAAAACATTTTATTTAATATGGGTGGAATAGTATTCTTTGGACATTGATATAATTGGCAGGAGCAAGAGTCTAATGTCTAGCTAGCTTGGGCTTTCTTCTACGTTGTCGTTTGCTCTGTCCTCAATGAACAGTGAAAAATACAGAACATGGTCTCCCTAGAGGGAAACCCCAAGCTTCAAGTGAGCTTAACAGTGACGTCCTTTCGTGTGAATGAGAGTCATCTATGTTTAATTGGATGCCTGTTCTCATTGTTGCTACCCTGCAGGGGCCAGGGCTCCTTTTATAGCTGATTTTTTTTTGTGATGCCCAATTAAAAGAGTTGGGTTAGGGTTTAACCACAACCAACAGGGTTGGGCTGCTTAGGCAGTGTTTACCATGGTTAGGGTAGAGTTACAGTTTACTTTATCCGAATTTTGCTTGAGTTATAGCTGGTGAAGTGACAGGTGACAATCAGGGCCGGCTTAAGCTCTTTTGAGGCCTTAGGCAAAATTTTTAAAAGGGGCCTTTTAAAAAAATAACGAAAAAAAAGAATTTAAGAGGATTTTGAGAATTTTTTAAGGTCTCCTTTTTGTGATTGAATCAAATTTTCTATCATCCTTTTTTTTCTTTGTTTTTCTTTTTTTAATTTTTTTTCATATACAGTATATATTTTCTATTACACATAATCAATAAATAAATGAAGAGAAGTACACAACATAAAAATAATAAAAAGTAGTCTAACTGATGTAAAATTCAAAAAACAATTATCAAGAATTTAACACAAAAAAAAGAGTATGAAAGATATAACTTTAATCTTTTTTCCGTCTATTTCGTTGCTTGTAAAAAAACTTATTAGGAGAACCGTTTTGAGATTCAATCAGTTTTTTAACTCTTTTTTTTCTTTAAGATTCTCATTACTGGATTAATATTTTCTATTAGATATTCTAATTATTATTGATAATTAAACTATATAGAAGATAAATACCCTAATAATAAAAATATGATATCTTAAAAAAAAAAAAACCAACTACAATGAAAACTGAAATAATTAAAATAAAGCCTAAACATAACTAAGGCCCTAATGCCATGCTCACTCTTGTTTTTGGTGAGTGTTGTATAGACCGTATGTCTTGAAGATATACTTTGTTTTTTTTTTTTTTGAGATTGGCATTTTTTTATGTTAGATACATAGAGGACATGGCTGACAAAATTGTTGTGAGTGGATAGAGTTTTGTAGGCTTGTAGCTTTCAAAAAATAAAATGGTAAATGTTGTATGAGTTGGCTCACTTTAGTTAACTTTTTCTTTAAAAAAAAAATAAAATAGTTTAGGCCTTTCATTTGTCAAAATGAGGCCTCTTCATGTATTTTTTTTTCTACTAATGGGCCTTGATTCTCATGAGGACCTAGGCAATGGCCTTAGTTGCCTAGCCTTGGAGCCGGCCCTGGTGACAGTTGTACTTTTCCTATAGAGCAGGGGTTGAGTAATCAATAATAAGTTTGGGGGAATAAAAATCTCACTGAGCGTCATTGTGAAGCACATGAGAGTAAGTAAGGATGACGTCAACCTTGTGGCAACTTTCATTAAATCACGTATTTCCCTCTTGAATTTGAATTTTCGGTTTTCTCTCTATAGGCACTTAATTTATGTTCTAATTACAAATAATTTTGAGAAAATAATATTTTGATTGTGGTAGAAAGTGTTTTAAATTATGTGGATTATAAACCTCTACGTACTAAATGACTTAGGCTATGTTTGGTAAAGGGGATTTTTGGAGGGATGGAGAGGGATAGAGGGAGAGGGATGAAGGGAGAGCTCCAATCTTATGTTTGTTAGAAAGGAGAGAAAGAGAGAGAGGAGAAGTGGAGGGAGAGCTCCATCATTTTCTCTTTCTTTCACATGTCCTTAAATTACCATGCCCACAACTTGGCTCTGCGGATTTGCCAATTTATGTTTAGAGATGATCGTACGAAGAAGAGATCTCTTACCGTAGATTGCTTCTTTAGTAAAACGTCCTAGCCATATAGGCTCTGTGATTTTCCTTGCTACAAGTCATTCCCCTCTTAAATGGTTCAAAGAATTTAATTACAATTTTATTAAAAATGTAAAAAAAATTTGAAATTGCTTCGTTGTCAGCCCCAATTTTCCCCAAACCCCATTTCTGTTCCGTTTCTCATTCAAAGACTAGTTTTCGTTTTTCGTTTTTTGTTTTTTTTGGGCTTGTGTCTGTGGATTGTAGTAGAGATCCTCAAGCACCTCCCACACAATGAAGAAATAACACTTACAAATTAAAATTTCATTTGCTTCTCATTAAAGGAAAGGAAAAAAAAAAAAAAAAAAAAAAGAAAGGTCAACTTCTTTTCGTTTGAGATTTTGATTGATCTTGAACCAGACTTTGGGTTTTCATCGAAAGATTTGATTCCAACTACAATTATGTTCACTTGCTTGTTTACAATAAAACCTGATTCTTGTGTGTGCTGGTGGTTTGGTATAAAAATGTGTATTGAATAGAAGAGCATTTAATCGGAGCAAATATTCAGAGCTTTGTGCAAGAGGGGATAGCAAAAAGAAACAGTAAATATTGTACGTCAGAGACAGGGATAAACCGACCATGTGTGCTATGATCTATGATATACAAGCTACAGCTAAGCATCTTTTAACCATATGATCAGAATCGCGCGGTCCATAAACAAATACCGGATGAATAGGGTAAAAAGGGCATACAGAACTCTAGAAGTTCCCAATAATAGTAGTGCCTTCAATTATACCCTATTGTATTACAACAGTCCTGAATTTTCAATTTATATAGTAATAGTCTCGAAATTATGTAATTTTTACAGTTTTAGCTCATTTGTCACAAATTGTTTGTTTTGTAATAGAAAATAGTCATGGACAAAGTATATAGTTGAGCATTATTTACTTCTATAAATCAGAATTTCGTTATCGGCTATGATTACCAAACTATATGCTTTTCACATGACTCATTTCTGTTAAAAATTTAACAGTATGTGGAAAATAGTCATTGTTGTAATAATTGCTTAAGCCTTGATAATTTACTGTGTAATTTGAAAATTCAAAGTCTCATTCTAGACAACAATTACCAAACTGTGTGCTTTGTAATAACTTAGTTCTATTAAATGTTAAATAGTTCGTGATAAAAGGGTTATTATTGTAACAACTACATACTTTAGGGGCCAATATTATGTAAATTAAAAGTTTAGGGGCTTTTAACAAAAAAAAAAATAAAAAAAATTCAGAGGTCAAAGTGGTACAATAATATAATTCATAGGTCATTACTATTATTAAACCATTTTTTTTCCGTTAGGGCATATGAATTATTTTTTTTGAAAAAAGTACATATGTAATTTTTTTCCCAATATGCCCCCATTGGACTATTTCTCCCTCTGTCCTTTTCTTCTTACACATATATACTTATTTTGCTTAACAAAACATTTTTTTTTAGATGATCGTCAAGTCTGTTACAACGTAATCATGTCTATTATAATAACTTGATGAAAAACGTAAATAGAAGAAAACTTTAGCGTTCTTTTTTTTTTAGATTAAAAGTTTTTCCTAGGTTAAATACAAGAATTTCATCCATTAAAATCCCTTAAATAAATATTTATTTCCACAAAACACTTTGAAGAAGATTAAAACTCATAAGATAAATTAAAAAACAATTTTAAAAAGCTTCTAAATAGATGAAAAATCCTTAGTTTTACTCAAAAGTTTTCAATTTTCTAGTCATTATCCTCTATTTTATTAATCCGTCGGCACGTTTTTCGTAATTCAATATTCAAACTCTACCAAATCCTAAACTTTTTGGAAACCTCTAAGCTTTACATATACATTGTAAAACCTTAATACCCAAATGTGCTGGTTTGTTACAACATGTATAATTCCGTCATAATATAAATTGTTGTTCTACTAATGACTCTTTAGAATGACCCAAATTACAGACTTGGGTGTTGTAATTAGATGCAAACCACTTCAATGCCTAACAATTTTTTTTTTTTTCTTTTCTAGTGATCAATCTTGAGGGTTCCTTTTTGTTGGGAGAGTAAAGCTATGCATGTCAGTAAAATTTTCAATGGGTTTTTTTAAGGGTAACAATTCTTTTCTGGGACGGAGGTACATGTACCTCAGAGTGGGTTCAACCCCACTCAAGTTTATAATTCCTTTTAAAAATCAAATATATATGGGGATTATATGTATTTCTAAATTTTTGACTGAAATAGTATATACAAAATTCCCACTCATAAAAGATAGAAAAGCCCCCCAAAATACATAGAATGTAATTCTAATCTCCTATGGACATAAATACTGGTTCTGTGTTATTTCCGAAAAAAAAAAAAAAATACTGGTTCGTCTCTAATTCTTTTTAATATATCCAAACTTGAAAGAGGAATTGATATGTATACACACACTAGAAATACAGATTGAAGAAAACAGATTTTTCATCGTTGAGATATCTTTTCGGAGGGACAGATGATATATAGATATTAGTTGTATATACAGATATAATATGGTCTGTAGAATATAAATATAGAATGTACTCAATAATATCTATTGAGCAACGCTTTAGTCGTGTATTTTTATTTTTTATTTTTAAAAGATTTTTCTCCTTGTTACAAGGACTTTTTTTTTTTTTTTTTAAGTGGGGCTTAACTAATGACCACCACTTACTACAAATTAAAGGAAAATGACACACACACACTACCAAGGTTTGAACCCTTGACCCCCCAAACACACACACAACCCTCAAACCTTGGACCAACTGAGCTAGCCCCAGTTGGCTCCTTGTTACAAGGACTTAATACCAAAATCAGCAGAGGAAGTTTTCTACGGCCGACCAGCTGGAGTTATATATATACTCCCTTTTTTTTAAATTAAAGGACACCCAAGTGTACAAGGACTTCCCTTCTATATATATATGGGTCATATTTCAACGGAGATTTTTGTTTTTACTCCATTGATGGGTACTTTCATTTGGACCATTGTATTTTGATCTGATGGTTATAATGATATTAGTAATTTTATCAAAAAATAAAATCTAATTAATACGTATATAAATTGGTAACCTATATGTGACCTATGAGTTAGAATTTTTTTTTTCTAATCCCTTTTCCATTGTTTTTTTTTTCATTCTATTATTTATTTTTATTAAAAAATAAATAAATAAACAACTAACCGTATATATATCTAGATTTTTTTTTCCTAAAGAACTAATTGTATATATATTAAATTTTTCATTAAAAGTGAGTCATTTTTTTTATAATTTCAAAACTAACATTATATATCCCCTCAAAAAAAAAAACTAATGTTATGTATATATTCTTAAAAAAAAACAACTAACTGTTAATATAAAACTATTAAATACTAATTTTTTATCAAAACTTTTTCTTAAAAAAATACATTCTTTCTTTTTTATAATTTCAAAACTAACGTTATTCCCTTTCAAAAAAAAATACTAACATTACATCCCATAAAAAAACAAAAACAAAAACAAAACTAACATTATTTATATTCTCAAAAAAATTATTTATTCATATTAGCAGCATAATATGTTCAGATTAAATGAAATTTAAAAAATTAAATTTATAAGTGAAAATCAAAAAAGAAAAGAAATAAATAAAAAAGAAAAATATTTGAATAAAATATTAATTGATCAAATAATGGAAATAGAAGAAATTACTTGCTATTGTAGGTCATATTCAACTTGATAATCTTACTCATTCATGGAGTAAAAATAAAAATCTCCATTGAAACATCACCCATATATATATATATATATTTTTTTTGATGAAACATACACTATTTTTATCGATTTTTTTTTTTAATTTTGGGTTTCTTATATGCTAGAAAAAATAAAATTATTTCACCTCAGTTAAATAGGTTCAAGGGTTAATGGTACCATTGGTCCTCAACCTATTACCATTTTGGCATATTAGTCCTCAACCTTTTTTTTTTTTTTGTGGCATTTAAGTACTAAATATTTCTCTTTTTGGCACTCTTGGTATTTTTGGCATATTCTATCCAAGATTCTATTAAAATTCATCTGAATGAGAGAAATTTCACACTATTGATCTCGATTTTTCATTTGTTTAACAATTTGGTCCTTATTTTTTTGTACTCATATTTCCGATTAACAATATTGTATTTGCCAATTTTCGGAAAATTAAAATTCTAAAAAATTAATTTTTTAAAAGATTGACAGATGCAATAACATAAAGAAATGAACATTTAATGGAAAATTATAAAATTTTTCAGGCTTATTTGCTGCAAATAATTAATTAATTTTTAAAAATAATCATTCATAATGATATGAACATTTAATGGATATAGTAAATTTTCAGTCAAATTTGACTAATATAAAAACATGTATGTGAATTTTTTTTTTTGTTTTAACAATGGTAATAATTAATGGAAAACTATAAAACTTTTCAGTCTTATTTGCTGCAAATAGTTAATTAATTTTTAAAAATAACCATTCATAATTACATGAATATTTAATGGATACTGTAAGTTTTCAGTCAAATTTGACTAGTATAAAAGCATGTATTTGAATTTTTTTTTGGTTTTAAAAATGGTAAGATAATTATTTTTTATTCATAAAGTTAGTATAGTTTGATTTTGTTCATAAAGTTACAATAGTCTGATATTAAATAAGGTTTATTAGTATAATTTTTTTTCTTTTTTAAATTTGGTTTTTAAATGAATTGTTTGTTTTATATTCATACATGAATTTTAATTTTCTAAAAGATTAACAGATGCAATATTGTTAATCAGAAATATGAGTACAAAAAATAGGGACCAAATTATTAAATAACTAAAAAATCGAGATCAATAGTGCAAAATTTCTCTCATTCGAATGAATTTTAACGGAATCTTGGATAGAATATGCTAAAAGGACCAATGGTGCCAAAAAGAGAAATATTTAGTACTTAGATACCAAAAAAAAAAAAAAAGTTAAGAATCAATATGCTAAAATGGTAATAGGTTGGAGACCAATGGTTCCATTAACCCTAGGTTCAACCCTTAAACTATATTTGGTAGGAGGGAGGGAGAGTAGGAAGGATGGTGAATTAAGGAAGGAAAGAGAATATGAAGAATGAAAAAAAGAGTGGTAATCTCATATTTTGTTAGGTAAAAATGATGGATAGTAAGAAGAATAAAGAATATTTATTTATGAAATTACTATAATACCCATTTTATAATTATTTAAATAATTATTTTAGAGGGTATATATGTTAATCCCTCTTTTTATACTTCATTTGTCTCCAATCTTTCCAAAGTTGGAATGATGAGATTTTGTGGGCTCGGAGGGAGACTTTCCCCCTCCACTTCTCCTCTCCCTCCATCTATCCCTCCCACTATCCCTAAGGGGCGAGTGGGGACAATTGTCCCCACTTAAATTTTACGAATTTTTTTTCGTACATATATATTAATTGTATTATATAAGCCAAATGTTATTTTTATAAAATTTTGTTATTTAAACTATATTGGGCTTAGTTTTTCTAACTTTAAGTCTCCAAAGCCCATTATTTAAACTTTAAAGAGAAAAGGACATGTGTAGGACTAATTTGGGCTAATATGACTTTTTTGTGTATTTTTCTAAAAATGGCATTTTTAGGAGTGTCAATGACTTTTTGACCACAAATCAAGAGATTTTTTACTACAAAAAAACCACTATTTAAGATTTTTTCATAGTTAAGAAATTTTTGACCATAGGTCAAGATTTCATTGACACTCCTAAAAATATCATTTTTGAAAAAATGCACAAAAAAATCAGTTCTCCCCAATTTAATCGTATCCATGTCCTTTTCTCGACTTTAACCTCATTTCTTTTAATGTTCAAATCACTCCATTCGTTTTAATGTCGAAATCAGCCCATTCTTTTTGAAAACTACCTTTTCAATATCAAGTCCAAAACAATATAGGTATATAGGCATATAGCATGTGAACGACCAAGAGTCCAAGATAATGAGGTCTGGCTAGCTAAATAGATAAGAGAGAGGGGAAAAAAGAGAGAGAGAAGAAGAAGAAGTAGAAGAACCTATAAATATTTTAATGGTCTTAAAACACTTATTTTGAAAGAAAACTTATGTGCTTATTACATTTATTATTTTGCTCATCAATTTCAGTTAGCTCTTGTAGTTGTGGCTAAAAAGCATATCCAAATTGCATCACTCTTTAGTTTAGTTGCTAGTATGGTGAATATTGTTAGAATATCGTCTAAACGTTGTGATATTCTTCAAGAGAAACAAGCAAAAATTGTTGATGAAGTAATTAAAAATAGTGAAGTATTCAAGTGGATGGAGTCTTAATCAAAATACTACTCTTAAACAAGGACAGAGCCCCTAAAAGGCGAGTGGGGGCAATTGCCCCCACTGAAATTTTACGATTTTTTTTTTGTACATATATATTAATTGTATTATATAAGCCAAATGTTATTTTTACAAAATTTTGTTACTTAAACTACATTAGGATTTTTTAAACTATTTACTTAAACTATAAAAAGAGGGATTAACATATATGTACTTTTTGACAATAGAATTACTTAAACTACATAAACATATCATCCATTTTGATGAAATAATTAAAAATGGTGAAGTTTCAAGTGGACGGGACCTTAATCAAAATACTATTCTTAAACGTCCTGGTGATACACGTTGGGTTCTCACTATGGTACTTTTATAAGTACTTTTATAAGCTTGATTACTATGTTTTCACCTATAATTAATGTCCTTGATATGATTGTTATTGATGGATTAAGTTTCATAGAGTCGATACAATCTTTTGAATTTGCCTTTAGTCTACATCTAATGAGAACCATCTTAGTTTTACAAATAAATTGTCAAAAGCATTACAAAAGAAAGATCAAGATATTATAAATGCCATGAACTCAGTGAAAATATATAAACAATGACTCCAAGTGATGAGAGATGATGGGTGGGATTATTTTTTAGAATAAGTCTATACTTTTTGTCAGAAGCATGATATTGATATTCTCAACATGGATGATATGTTTATGCGTCGAGGATTCTCACTGCGTAAGACTCAAGAAATGACAAATTTGCACCACTTTCATGTGGATTTATTCTATGCTGTTATCAATATACAACTTCAAGAGTCAAATGACCATTTCTCTGAAATAAATACTGAGTTACTGCTTTGTGTAGCATGCTTATGCCCAAATAATTCATTCAATACTTTTGACAAGAAGAAGATAATTCACCTTGCTGAATATTATCCAGAAGATTTTTTAACATTTGAGCAAATGGCACTCGATGATCAACTTAAAACTTATATTATTGATATACGCTCTAGCAAAGAGTTCATAGGATTAAAAAGCCTTAGTGATCTTACATAAAAGTTGGTTATGACAAAAAAAGAAAAAGAAAAGGTATATCCATTAGTTTATATACTTGTGACTTTGGCATTACTTCTTCTAGTTGCTACTGCTACTGTTGAAAGAGTATTCTTTGCTATGAATATTATCAAGAATCGATTGCGCAATCGATTCGAAGATCAATAGATGAATGATAGTTTGGTTACGTATATTGAAAAAGATGTATTTGATAGTATTGATAATGAGATCATTCTGCAGCATTTTCAAAATATGAACCCGCAAGGAAAAATTGTAATGTATAAGTATAATTATAATATTTTACATATTTCATTTTATTATGTTGTTCTTAATTAAGTTATGTCCCCACTAATTTTCAATCCTGGCTCCGTCCTATCTCCCACCAAACAAAGGAAGATCCACTTCTTTCCCTCTAACCCTCTCTATCCTTCCAATCATCCCTCCTACCAAACTAGCCTTTGTCAAATACATAGACAAAACTTGTATTAGACAAAACTTGAGGTAGAAGATGTTTCAACCGAGGTGTCAAACATCTTCAACCATGAATAAGCGCAATATTGGGACGTGACTTCTTCCTCAGTTTTACACTTGACCGTGATCGAACACAAAACTGGGAAGTGGCTTGTTCTTGAACATGGGTATTTAAGTAATTTCACAACAGTAACATAATGATTGATTTTTTTTAAAATAATAATATCATTGGATGAGTCCTTTTATGGTTCAAGGGGCATTAGTATATAATTTTATCTAAGAAACATGTTGCCTAGTTTCCTTTTCATTTTATTTTCCTGTTTTTTTAGAAATGATTTTATTTTATTTTATTTAGGGAAAAAATATTTTTATACAATATAATTTAATCATTAATATTTGCATTTTCACTTACAAACCATGGGAAAAAATAAAAATAAAACAAGAAAATAAAAAAAGAAACAAATATATACAAATAAATCCCAAGATGTTATTAAGAAGCTAACGACCAGCTGAATGATAAAGGAAGTAAAGAAAAGAAAAGAAAAAAGAGGAAAAAGGGAAAACAAACTCAAAGAGTTTTGTGTCCAAATGTATAGACATAAAAATTAAAAGCCCCCTATGAGAGGGGAAAGTAGAGAGGAATCTAAATTTTCTGTTTCATTCTGAGTCTTAATTTATGTTCAACCTGTAAATCAATGACACATCATATAAATCAGTTAAATAAATAAAATAAAACTTCAGAAACTAATTTGCAAGTTTCTAATTTTACAACGTGATATCGATACAATAGTTGGACATGGATAGTAGAAGAATTTAAATTCAGCAAGAAAATAAAAATCAGTTTTCATATGTGAGACTTAATTTCCCATAATTGTTAAATTTAGTGGGATTTGTCACTATTATTTAATTCTCATAGCTTTCAGCAATAATTCTTGAGAGCATGGTGTTGAAAGATCTAAAGACATTATATTAGTACAAATTTAGATATTAATTTGAACGGTATTAGAAAGTAGGAAATCAAACGGGTGCACGCATTAGAGATTAACGATGGTATACCCAAATTAACCAAAGCTAGAAAAACCACGTTTGTTATTATTTTTTGAATTAAAAAATTCTAATCTTATATTAAAATTAAATTAGAAGCTTCTTAATACCCAACTAACGGAGGAATTTGTTTGCAACGTGTTTTTGCTTATAACACAAAGCACTTTGGACAAGTTCTCCGACTGGGACACGTAAGGTATTTTAATCACTAAAACAAATATAATGCAGAACATAGATCTAGAAATTATAAATATCGATCAAGAGGCACAAGATCAGGATAGCAGTTTTACAAGTTATATATTTTAAAATACTTCTCGCGTATAATATAAGATTCACAATAATCCATATATAGCTTGTTTTTCTTCCCAAAGAGAGAGGGGGATGAGGGAAGGGCCAAGTAGCTGTGTTGTATAGGGTTAATTGCCAAAAAGAAAAAAGAAAAAAAAATCCTAAACTTTGGGTATTCGGAAATTTTAATCTTTGAAGTTTAAATTCTACAAAATAATACTATGATATTAAGAATTTATGAAAAAGAAAAAAAAATGTAATAATATTATCTATCAAAATTGAGTTAGTTCTTATTATTCTCCTTAATTTAGAGAGTAATATTTATCTTTTTATTGTTAAACTAATTCAAAAAGTCAATATGAAATATCAATTGTTACAAATTTTTAATCTTAAGATATTATTTTTGTGAGGTCAAAATTTCGAGACTTAAATTGCAAAATAACCAAAGTTCAGAGGGAGGGAGAGAGATCAGATTACTTATTCAGCATTAGGCTCAATAAGTAATCTAGCCTAGTTAATAGAATTTTATGTGGATTGGTTAAATCACTGGGCTTTCAACATGTAACAAAGGCAAATCCTTTATGGCTCTGAACTGTAATCCCAAATTCCTTTACCATTATTAGTTAACAAAGACTTGGGAGTCCTAGTACACACATGCTTATAATATTATGTAGGAGAAGGACAATAAATCAACAGCCTGGATCCAAAGAGACTATAGCGGGTTTTGAAAACAAAATTCTAACAATCATAATATTATTGAATATATACAAAATATATATATATATATATATATATATATATATATATATATATATATATATATATATATATATATATATGCCCATTTTTTTTTTCCCTATTTGTATTCTTTTGAAAAGAGGTTCTCATTTGAAATGCCAGCTGATCATGTTGAGTCACCAACCATGTCTAACCTCATATATACGTATATAAGCTTTATTCTACTGGAGCAGCATATAGCCATATACTGCTACCGACAGTTTGTGGGCCCTAGAGCTTAATCACTTAATAATCTCCAATTAAAGACAAAATACACACAGAAAGAAAAAAGGGTACGAATTAGGAGCAATGAAACATCATCACGACCAGTTCAAATATGTCAAAATGCGCAAGTAGGCATCCGAAAATGACCCTTTTTTTTAATATATGGTAGATGATTAACCAATAGGTTCCAACTACGTCTTAACCATGGTCAATGTACGTTTCATATTAAAAATAAAAAATAGGACCCTTAACGATGACAATAACTTAGATAAAAATACGTACCAAACTAATTACTAAAATTTAATGACGTATAACTAATACGGAATCAACGCTATTCATTATCATTTTGGCCTATCTAAAATATATATTACAATGAGCCTTTGCAGAGTCTTGTATTTACCTATTTTCTTAAAGTCTATATGTATCGGCTAATAGTTTTGACATGATCCGCTGTCGGCATTAAGTTTCTAATTATAAATGACAATCTAGTAGAAAATTATGTACCAACTAATTTAAATCTTTATTCACTAAAAGCAAATATAAACAATTGATTGTAGGTTGGGACGTTAAATACAGATTTAATAAATTTGTCTGCTTTTTCCGGTTCTAGATAATGTATACTTTCTTTTTTGATAAACAGTATAACGTGGTCCCCTTTGTCTTCTTTATTCAATGGAGCATGTATGTTGTTACTGTCCTTGCACGTTAGGAATAATAGAGGAACAAACGTGCAATTTTATTAGGCCAACATATATAAACATGACATTCTATATAAGTTAATTAATATTTGCCGATGGTTCAAAAAAAATAAATAATAATATTGCCGAAATCATGCCAATATGCCATGCTATGCAAAATTGATTATTCACAGTAATTTGTGAGAATTATTGCTTCCTTAATATGTAGTAACATATGAGCCCATTAATTTGGCATAAAATCGACCATACATGTTCTTAAATGCCTTTAGTGCTACTCATCTGAAAAAAAAAAAAAGAATCATTAAGTTTGTCCATCAAATTTGAAATTTCCATTGGAGATCAAACTTTGTTACTAATCAAAGTAGCATATATTACATTTTTTTTGGTCATCCAGAAATAAATATAAATTGCTAATGACTAATTAGCACGTACAATTCCTTTTTTTTGGAACAAAATTACTAAATCCAATAATACAAAGGCCCCATCCTCATACATGCCCACATCATCTCCAACCAAATCCAAGCTGTCATAAACCAAAGGCAATCCCCATTATTACCACTACATAAGCACACAGCCCCTCCTTTCCTCAAAGCATTAATACTGAAATCCACTAAACACCCACATTGATCACCAATTGTTTGACAAAATGCCTCACTCAAAACTAGCCTTATTCCTCCCCTTCCTCTCCTTCCTCCTCTTCTTGGCCTCCACCTCCCACGCCCACAATATCACCAAGATCCTTGCTCAACACCCCGAATTCTCAACCTTCAACCAGTACCTGACCCGTACTCGCCTGGCGGCCGATATCAACCGCCGCCTCACCATCACGGTCCTTGCAATCGACAATGCCGCCATGTCATCTATCCTGTCCAAGGGATACTCCATCTACACCATCCGCAACATCCTCTCACTCCACATCCTTGTTGACTACTTCGGCGCCAAGAAGCTCCACCAAATCAGCAAGGGCTCTACCTTGACTTCTAGCGTCTTTCAGGCCAGTGGCGCCGCCCCCGGCACCTCCGGTTATGTTAACATCACCGACCTCAAAGGTGGCAAGGTCGGGTTTGGTGTTGAGAACAACGATGGTATTCTCAATGCGCGGTTTGTCAAGTCCATCAAGGAGATTCCCTACAACATCTCCGTCTTACAAATCAGTCAGGTACAGATTATTACGCAAGGAATTCACATAGTTTGATTCAATTTTTTTTTTTCTTTTTAATGATAGTTATTGTATTTTTATTGAACACTAGAAATAGAATCATTTGTTTACCAAATTTTGTATTCAGTTACGTATTTTCATGAGGGCCAGTGTCACATGTGATATGAGATTGTGTGATTGGTATTAAATTAATAAATGATAACATGAAATCAATAATGGTGGTATGAAACAATATTATAACCAATCAAATTGAATATTTGTAGGCCAGAGTCCAGACTGTAAAGTCATGTGGAGAATAAGATAAGAATGAAACAAAGAGCCAGAATAAAAGGTTGATATGTAACTATTTTATTATGAATTTATTTTTCGTGTGTCAATTAAAGAAGATTATTGCCACTTATGACATTATTATTGATTAAATGTCTACCCTTTTGTCATTATTCTTGTTCTAAGAATTGTTACCATTACTATCATTGTAGCTATAGTCACCTTCATCATCAAATTATTTTTTTATTATTAGTGAATACTTTATTTCATTATTGTTATCATTGTTAACATTATTGTTTGAAGTAGGTCCTAAACCCGGTTTCGATTCTAAACGTATTATTGCATCCAAAGTTTTAAAGGAAAATGCCAATTATTGAAATCCTGAGTGATGAAAAACTAAATACTAATTAAAATCTTTCATTTTACTTTCCTTATCATAATGACATCTTAATATTGAGATTTTAAGTTCAAATGCCCTTGTATATATTTTTTTTTTAATTTTAAAAAAAGTATAATTAACGGTGAAATTGGACAATAATTCTCAGGTATTGAGTTCAGCCGAAGCCGAGGCACCGACTCCAGGACCAAGCGAGCTGAACGTAACGACTATATTGTCAAAGCAAGGCTGCAAATCTTTCGCCGACTTATTAATAGCCACTGGAGCCGACTCCACGTACCAGAGCAACATCGAGTCTGGCTTAACGGTGTTTTGCCCAACTGACGGCGTCATCAAAGGTTTCTTGCCTAGGTACAAGAACTTAACGGCGCCCCAGAAGACGTCGTTACTGTTATATCACGGCATCCCAGTATACCAATCACTACAGATGCTCAAACAAAATAACGGCGTCGTTAACACGTTGGCCACGGACCGTGCCAACAAGTACGACTTCACGGTGCAAACTGACGGCGAGGACCTGACGTTAGAGACCAAGGTCGTAACGTCAAAGGTAACGGGGACGTTAATTGACCAGGAGCCGTTAGCAGTTTATAAGCTTAACAAGGTCTTGTTGCCTAGTGAGCTGTTTAAGCCAACTGAAGCCCCCTCGCCAAAATCCGCCAATAGCCCGGGCGACGAAGCCGATTCCCCCCAGGCTGATTCGAGTGATCAGACGGCTGATGGTAACGGTGCGGTTGGAATCAACGGTGGGAGATTGGCCATGATCTTTTTGAGCTTGTGCATTGGAACTCTACTTATGTGATTTAGAGTCATGTTATAGTAACCACGTTGTTTATTAAACGCCAAGATACCAAGGTTTCAACTCAACAACGATAATATACGGCAGAGAGTAAGAGCTCTTCTTGGGTGGAGTTTTGAATTCTTTTTAAATCTCATCTTATTGTGGAAAATAAAATATTGGTGGGTGGATCCCTTTGCTTTGATTGAGAGCATCTTTTGCGTTATTTTAATTTTTAATGACATATATAAATGTATAGAATAGTGCCATTTTCTTTGGTATGATATATGAAATGTTGATTTCTTCCTCTTCATTGATCCCCATCTCTAATTAGAATTTCTCTAATTATTTTGATAATTCTCCCATTATGTGAATGTCATAATTTCCATAGATCTATTTTTATGTAGGTTTCATTCTACCAGATTTTAAATCAATGTCGATTTTTTATTTAATTGTGTTATTCTCCTTCAATAATATGGTTTTGTTTCAGATCTAAATCTTCTATGAGTTAGATCTGAAAACTTTATATTAATGTCAAAAATTGCTCTTTAAGAAAGATATATTATTATATCAATTAAAAGAGCCAACTCAAATAATGTAGAGCTATTTCAAAGAGTGAAAATGGTTTCACTGATGGAGCTTGAATCATGCCCCTTGTGAATTTGTGCATATGAGTACATTTTGTGCACAATTATGTCCTCTTTATGTGTTAATTGAATTCAATGGTTTGATCGATTATTTATTATTATGGTTTATATGTAGTATTATAATCTTTGTATTTGGTTAATCATTGGAATGGAAGAAAGTATTTTCCAAAAAAAATATATATATGTGAACTGCTCTATTTTTTTTTTCATTGTTTTCTAATTAACAAATAATTACATTGACATATTATTATAGAGTTAGGTGTAGTAGCCTTTAAATTTCTATTATTTTGTGGATGAGTGTTTGAAACACCATTATTAGGATAAAACCACCACTAAGTTTAAGCTTCAGACGACATTCTACTAAGCCATCTCATCCGAGTTGATAATTGGTTGGGATTTGCAACAAAGAAGAATGTTACTGAGTTAGAACTCTGTTCCAAGTGACGGTGGGCCGATGTATGCAAATTAGCAACTGCGGTATTCTATTTGAAAATATTAACTATTCTTAAGTATAAGGGTTTTATGTCGATCAATCTTCCTAGAGTAACCCAACCTTTCATCTATGAAAGTTTTACATCTCATGAATATCAGAACTATCGATCAATCACTGGAAAATCAATTGTTCCGCTGCTCTTCTCTCAAGAACCTTTATAACATGATTGTAATAGTTTGCTAAATTCAGGGGTATCGAGTTTGATCCTAAATTTTTTGGAGTACTCCATCAATAATGTTTGGGATCCTGGCAAAGATGGTTGTATATATACTAGTTTAATAAATTTCCTTTCCGAACAGGTACCAAGAATGATCACATGTGTATATACATTCCTTCATGCATACTGCTTTTCTGTTGTATTTCACATTCAATAGGGGGCAGGCTTCGTAAGCTTGGGTCGGTCCATTACATATAATAGAAGTCGGGTTGGGTCTTAGCAATAGGCACATCGGCCTAACCCACATTTAGTCGTTTTATATAGAGGAAAGTAGCCATAGTAAGATTTTTGGACCAAACATTGTTAAAATACGATCCGTTTTTTCATACTTTACTTTTATATGATATGTGTTTATTTTTATACGGTAAGTATGATATTTTTTTTAATAGGTTTTTTAAAAATCTTCTGACACGCATAGAAAAAGAAAACTTTAAAATGGGTTATTAACTAACTGACGTGCTAACAGCATGCGTTAGCTGATGACTTGCCCCTTTATTTCTTTTTTCTTTTTTATTTTTATTTTTGTTTCAGTTTACATTTTTATTGGTTTTTAATTCACGTTTCTTTTCTTTTTATTTTTATTCTTTTTGAATTAACTTTTTAACAAAGAAATTAGTTATTTTCTCTTCTTTTTTTTCCCTCAGTTAATTTTAAGTAGCCATTTGTGATTTTTTTTTCGTTCTTGGCTTATTTTTATTTTTGTGTTCCCTTTTTTCAATGTATATATGTTTTTATGAAACTTTTCAAAATAAGTTTTCATTAGTTCATTTTTTATTATTAATATTAAAACAGAAAACGAAAACTTTTTTAAGACAAATATTTTTTTAAAAAAAGATAAAATAAAATTTGAAGCAACAAAAAAGAAATTAAATAGTTCTAGGTATCTATTCTAATTATTAGGCTCATTTGTTTGATCATAAATATCTATCCAAAGTATCAATCTTCTTTTTGTAGTTTGATAGGTGATTTTGGCGAATAACCTAGGTTAATAACTCGATTATCGACAATCACTTACCAGATTATATATAGTAATCAATTAATAGTTGGAGTTGGAAGGTATGGTCCCCAAAAAACAATCCTATATATAGTAATCAATTAATAGTTGGAGTTGGAAGGTATGGTCTCCAAAAAACAATCCTAGGTTTTTTGCATAGTATTCGATAAGGTGGAGGGTAGTTAGTTGTTTCTTAAATGAAAGAGAAAAAATTATAAGATTACCATAGATAGCCTTTACCTATCGCATCAGAATAATGGGAAGGAGAATTGTGTGATCCTACCTAGTATCCTACATGTTTACCTATAGACATTACCCATTTAACTATGGTATCATGGCAATTAGAAAGAGAATTAGGCGTTTTTGATAGGAAGAAAAATACAGTGTTATCATAGATATCCTACCCGATTACTATAATATCAGGGAAATAAGAAGAGAATTGGGTGTTCATGACTGAAAAAATAAAATAAAATATGGGTCTACCGTAGGTATCTTGGTCAGATACATATGGTATCAAGAAAGTAGGAAGAAAAATTGGGCATTCCTTACTTAAAAAAAATGGTTACCATAAATATCATACTATGTTACCTTAAGTATCATACTATGTCACTATAATACTTGTAATATTTTTTTTTTAAACCTATATATGATACTTATGGAAATTGAGTACGACACCTATGATAATTTTTGTTTTTACTGAGTAGGATATCTATAATGAACTTTAAATTTTTTGATCGGATAGAATACTTATGGTAACCGAGTATGATACCTATAATAACTATATATGATACCTGTAGTAACCGAGTATGATACTATAATAACTATGTATGATATCTACGGTAACCAGATAGGATACGTATTGTAATTTTTTGTTTAACTACTGTGGTAATTTTTTTTCTTTTTTCTTTTCGGATAGGATATCAATGGTAACTGAGTAGGATACTTACCAAATAGGATACTTATTAATTTTTTTTTTTTTGTGATAAGGCACACTAGACACCTTTTTTGAACAAAAAAATAATTAGGAGATTACCTTAGGTATCTTATCAGATTACCTATTGTATTCAAAAAATGGGAAAGAGAATTGTGGTTCGTAATTGCTAAAGAAAGTGCTTAGGTATTAATTTTATCAAAAAAAAAAGGCGACATTGTCACTTCAAAAATAATACAAAGAATGTGTGATAGTTCAATATTTTGTAATGGTTAAAATGAAAAAATATATCACACAAATTTAAAAAAAAAAAGTTTAAAAAACAAATGCGTTGTAAATATTTTTTGGAACCTTCCTTCTTATGTTTGCTTATTTCCTCTTTACCTCATGCAAGGTAATTTTGGTTTTAAATTAAATTTAAGTTTTCTTTTTTCCATTTTTTTATTCTTTTGTTAATTCTTTGTGACTGAGCACATGCCTATATGTTACAACTTGGGTCACCTGACTATCAAAATGCAGATCGTGATAAAGTTGCGCGGAAAAGGCGCAACACTGTATTTTTCAAAATTTTTAGGTATAAAGTCGTATTATTCAAAGTATTCCCACCATACCATATAATTTAAAAGATTGGTTGTTTTTACCGTACTTTTCAAATTTCTCCTTTTATATATAATTTTAAATATATATTTTTATTAATATTTTAAAAAATCTTAATTAAATATTTTCATTTATATACTTTTAATGTTATTTATTTACTTATTTTTATTTATTTTCAATTTATTCAAATTTTAAAAGAATATGAATGGATTTTAGGTTCATGTTTTAGCCGATATAAGCATATATTTGATATTTTAAAGCACAGAATAATAATAAAATTAGGTCCATATTTTGACTCATATTTGGCATACTTAGGCCCACATTAAATGTGGGCTGGGCATGTGGGCCGTGCCGGACCATTTAATAAGAATATGAGTCGGGCCTAAGCCCAGTACAAAACCCGTGTGGGCTTATCAAGTGTGGATCGGGCTGGCCAATTTACATCTCTATTTCAGTGTATACTTTAGAGGAAAATCAAGGACTATTGTGGTCAGTAGTTACCATGAATCTTAAGCTTCTCTATAAAATCCGATTAAATTTCCAAATTAGGTATTAAAAAGGATAAAAGTTGATGGTCAAACATGGAAAAAAAAACAGCCTTGAGAGAAGTTGTCAATAGGATAGAAAGAACAAGAAAAACTTGGATGGAAAGAACAAGAAAAACTTACACTATAGTATATATGAAGATGAACGGAAAGGGAAAAAAAAAAAAGAATACACAGATAAGAGAAAATAAGAGTGATATATTTATCTTATTCGGTATGTATTAAAGAAAGAAAATTAGTATTAAGCGAAATTATAATTTAGTTATTTTGATGGTAATGCACAAGTAGTCTTTGAACTGTCCAACTTATTACAATATGTCCTCGAAGTCCTAATTTAGTAACTAAGCACTGAATTGTCTGATTCATGCAATTTGGTTCCTGAACTTTTTAAGAATATGTGACTTACTATTATGTTTCCCAAGGAAAACACAAGTGAGGAGTATATGGTCGCATCTGAAAATATATTATTGATGACATTATTATTGAAAAAAATAGTAACTTTGATTCTAAGTTTTACAAGTCTCTTTTCAGCTATTTATACTTTGTCCTTTCTTTTTATCATATGCTTTAAAACAAGTTAAATATTGATATAAACCATGTTTTTTTCTAAATTTTTCGAATAAAATTCCATAAGTCTCACTCTTTAAATTTTTCTGCACCCTCTTTCCTCCCCTACCAAACGAACATTATTTTCTAGTCGGACCTTGAAGCCATATGACTTTAAATATTGAGATTTTTTTAGTTCCATAACCGTTTAAAAGTGGTATTTAGTTTACTAACATTCTCTTTAACGATAACTTGATTGATTTTTGCAAATTAGGTCATAAGTATTTCCTTGATTAATTTTTGTTGACTAAATTTTTCAAAGGACCATAATGTTCTTACTAAATTATGTTAAGTATCAGAAAACTTGTGCTCAAAATTTTTCATTTCCGTTATTACTTAGCTTCTAATTCTACGACAATCTTTTTTAATCTCCTAATGTGAATCATATTGAAAGTTAACTTTAAATTCTACGCGTGCATCTTAATTCAATTGATTTCATACATTGTCTTTAGTATTTGACTAGTGATTATTCCAAATATGATACTCATTAATGATGTCCAATGCTCATAATGGTTGTGCTAATATATGTGTAGGCTCTCATCATTCCAAGTGAACTAAGAGAGATCTACCCTTCCCCTTTGCCTGATCTCAAGCATTTGAAGTTAAAGACAGGTCGGTTGTTTAGAAAGGTGTGGTAAGTAGGAACAAAAAGGAAATATTTCTCTTTTTTTATAAAATTATTTTTTAACCGAACAACCAATGATTTTAATTTTCTCTCCTACTTTTTCATTCCTCTTTACCAAACATAGCCTTAATCTTCAAAATTTTTTATTTTATATTTCTATTAAAACCATGATTTTGCTATATTTATGCTTTCATTTTCTTTACTATTGTACACACGTAAGATTTAGGAGCATGATGGCGAGGCTTATTTGGTAATAAGCGCCTATTTCAGGTTTAAAGATCCCCCGTCCCCATTTTAAAAAGAACCAAAAAAAAAAAAAAAATTAGGCAAGCCATCCAGGCTCCAGCCAACCCTGATTTTGCTCTCTTTTGCATTGTTGGAAGTGGAAATTTACTATACATTATTCCATGCTAAATAATAAGGCAGAAAAAGGGCACATGAAGAGCGAATTCTAATTACAAGGACGCAGAACACTTTAAAAAGGGAAGAAAATGTAAAGACCGTAGTAAAATTCCATAAGTTTAAACCATAACATATGTACTAGTATCAGTCAGCATACTTGAAGATTTTCACCTCTTTAGGTAAAAAGAATGCTAATTGCACTCTCTTTTACTAATACTTTTTTATTCTTTTACTCTATTGCCAATGTCTCCAAAGAAGGTGCAATCCAAAGCAAAGATTTCTTGAACATGACCTTTCTAAACAATGGAAACGCTGTCTTTACCTTCAAATACTTGAGATCGGACAAAGGAGAAGGGTAGATCTCTCTTAGTTCATTTGGAATGATGATAGCCTACACATATTACCCAACAACAAATGTGGAAAAAGAGCATCAGCGCAGAGGATCATGTTTGTAAAAATTAAGAATCATGTACTAAAACACAACGCATTAAATCAATAAAATTGATTTGCATGTGCAGATATACCTTTTCATAGCCGCAAAATATGTGAATTTTCTTTGTGCCATTGAATTCCGAAAGAAAATTTATTAGCCTAGTATACCATTCCATATCATAAGCCGCCTTCTTAAGTTGTCCACAAACATTGATATCAGCATACAGCAAATCTGGTGCATTCACGGAAATTCTAAGCATCAAATAACCAGAATAGGTAAAGGATACTAAACTTGGTGCATCAACTGCAACCTCCAGTAAGTCCAATTCATCAGTACGGCAATCCAAATCAAGGTTTTTTAAATGTTGATTCATGATTTTGATATGTTTCACCCCGTAGCAAGAATCGACATTCAAACTCTCAAGGAAGGAAAGTTGAGGAATTAAATCTTCCAACCATTGGTGGGTCAGACAAGCACCAGAAAACGAGAGATTTCTAACCGCCACACAACGAACAAGATTGATATTGCACTTGTTGTTGCCTCCCTTGTACACAAAAGAAAGAAGATTCCTAGCATCAACTTCCATTGTCTGAGCATAGTTTCTGTAGCCTGCTCGGTATTCCATGGACTTCATGCTCGAACTTAAAACAAGCGGATTTAGCAAACCAGAACAATAATGTATATGAAGCTTCTCGAGATAAGGGCAGCCCAACAATAGATTGTTCAATGCTAGATCATGCATATCAATATTCACGAGATGTAACACTTTCAAAGACGGAAGGCATACTTTAGTAGAACTAATCAGCAATTCTAAACCATTCAAGTTGAGAACAGTTAACGTCCTCATACAAAGTATGGCACTTGGTAAGCAGTATACAGAGTTTGTTGGACTGACATGGAGGTCTAACTCCTTAACACTCTTGTTCACTGGAAATTTCAACCAACCATCTACTCGATGGCCGCCTCCATAGAATTCTGCCTTAAGCTTAAATCTGGTAATGGTTGTATCCGCATAAGGGTGTTTCAAACACTCATTTACAAACTTAAAGAACTTTTTTCGGTCCTTGTTTCCATTGGGTTTTCTAAGATAGTCAAGATCCCTTTGATCATAGAAGTCTAACACAGGAACCAAAGTCCACATGCGTCTCCATCGCTTCGAAAGAAAGCTCGTCCGAACTGCAGCTATGGTGGGAAGAAAAGATAATATGTGAAGGACAACAGCATCAGGCAAGTCGGATATTCGATCCTCAGGCTCCAGATCAAGATTTTCCCCTGTTCCATTTTTCTCTTTTACTCTCTTGGTAGCCATGATAAAAAGGATACTGACTAAACTTAGTACCTAGTACTTGATTCAGTCATGGCACATCTGGATAATAAAATAGTAAAGGCCAACAAAAACGGTTAAATATTAAAAAAATAAAATAAAATCGAATTTCACAGAATGGTTATCAAGAAAGAATAAAATAAAATAAAATAAATGTTAAATTAACTGACTGTTAGTATCCAGCAAAGGAAGGTATATTACATACATTTTATATAAATTAAACATCTAATTGTTGCTTAACTGACTATAATAGCAGAAAAAACCACAAAATTATAATTGAAACATCTCTAAATTCAAATTTCTTAGAACTAGCTTCTATTAGGCCATGTATGGTTTTGAACTTCCAAATCTACTAATTTCTCAGTCCATGAAAACAAAAACAAAAACAAAAACAAAAAAAATCCACCAACGGAAACCCTAAATTAAATTTCCCCATTTCTTTTATCTTACACCATTCTGGAATTAAACACACATAACAGAAAAAATGGAAAGAAGATTACCTTTTGAAATATCCCGGTAAGAACAGAGAGAAATGAGACCCAGAAGGAAATGGATAAAAAAAACAAACGACTAGAGAGAGAGAGAGAGAGAGAGAGAGAGAGAGGGGTCTATTTGGTTTTTTCGAGCTGGGTAGTGTCGTAGTGGGCGGGTTTTGGGCCCGGAAAAGCGTAACGGGCGTTTTTTTTTTATTTATTTATGAGAAAATAACACCCACCACTATCTTTTAAGAAAAAATTTCAAAAATACGGTCCCCACATTTAACATACTTTATACAATTTTTTTTTCTTTTTTTTTCCCTTAAAATACTACAGCTAGCTAAACTAAAAAATACACGGTAGCGTCTTCCTTCACACCATGTCGAAAGGGGATTTCAGCGTCTCTCTCCAACGAAATTCTGCTCGATAGGCGAAAAATTTCTAAATTCTCAGTCCATTATACAAACTCTTCCACCATTTATACCGTCATCTCAACAGTCTTTGCTCAGGCGGAGAATCAACCGCTCTGATTCGATGCGACGGTCCAGTTCATGAAGAAGCTCCATGATTGTTCTCAGGTAGTCCAGAGGTACGATATCGATAAGATCGTATCGAGCCAAGCCGTCATCCTTTTTTAGAGAAAATAGGATAAGTGAGAGTGTGAGTAGGTGACGATTTTGGGATTTGAATTTTATGAGTTTTTGGGGCTTTATGTAGAAGAAGTTTTAAAGGTTGTCATCAATCTATCAATGAAAAATGAAGTTTTCATATTTTGTGTTTTTGCTCTGCAATTAACAGATTTTGAAATATTGTTATCCATTATTGATCTGTTTGGAGGCATGACTATTATGATTTTCATTTCCTTATTGGTAATAGCATTTTTTTTTTTTTTGGGAGGAGGGGTTGGTTTGACTAAGCTCTAATGCTCTATATCCAGTAGTCTTATAACCTGGAATTATGAATCTATATAGAGTTATTTGGCTTTGAAATTGGTTTATTGAATTCACTTATTTCACTATTATAGATAAGCATGAGTCAATGCTTATTTTGATATCAATGAATGTAATCTATCAATTGGAAACTCTCTAGCATATCTGATGTATTCTATAGTTGATTAAATGAGGTTACCCCTTTTAATTAATTGTAGTAGGCAATCTTGCATAATAAGAGTACAACCATGGTGGTTTGTTTTGTTTTCTAGAAAATGGTACCTAGGTTTCTAATTATGATGTATTACATCGAGTTGAAGAATCAACCAGTGATTGAGCAAAAATTGAGATAGGTCCTCGACTGGAAGTTTACAGATATCAACTTTGTGATCCATGGATAGAATCAAGTGGCTTGGAATTGGTGTTATCATCTAAATTTTGTTATTATTTTGTCAAGGTTACTTAACAGAAGATATGTATTTTAAGCTTCTCAATGATTGCTACTCGGTTTTGTAGATAATTGGCTACAATATATTTGACTTAGTTGGCAAGGGTTTGACCACATAAAAGTAATTTGATATGCCTTTGCGGTTTCCTATGATTTACTTATATACATTCTATTATACTAAAAAGAAACCAACAAATTAGTTTACAGGAAACTTTTGTGGTTTCCTGTGATTTACTTACATACAGGGCATTCTGCTAGAAGGAAACCAAATTGGTTTCCAGGAAATCTTTGTAGTTTTCTATGATTTACTTACGTATAAGGCATTTCGTTAGAAGAAAACCGATCTGATTTTCAGGAAACCTTTGTGGTTTGACATTCTACTAAAAAGAAACCAAACTAGTTTCCAGGAACCATTTATAGTTTATTCTAATTTACTTACGTACATGACATTCCGCTAAAAGAAAACCTTTATGGTTTCCTGTAATTTACTTACGTACAGTGCATTCCATTGAAAAGAAACTGAACTGGTTTCCAAAAAACTTTTGTGGTTTCCTATGATTTATTTACGTACAAGATATTCTGCTAAAAAGAAACCGAACTGGTTTCCAGTGATTTACTAACCTATAGAGTATTCGGCTAAAAAGAAACCACACTAGTTTTCAGGAAATCTTTGTAGTTTCCTTCGACTTACTTACCTACATGGTATTCTGTTAAAAAGAAACCAAACTGGTTTCCTAGAAACCTTTGTGGTTTCCTGTGATTTACTTACATAAGAATTGAAAACTTACATAAGAATTGAAAAAAAAAAAATAGTGTTTTTTTCAAAAAAAAAAATTAAGAATAAGGTGAAAGAAAATAATAATTAAAAAATAGGAAAATAAAAAATAATTTGAAATAAAAGAAAAATAAAAATAAAATTGAGAAAAAAAGAGGAAATTATTATTGATGACCAATTTGTTTAATTTTGTTAGCGGAAATTAATAACTAATTTAGTTTCTACATATAGATAATTTTAAAAAGAAAAAAAATAAAAATAATGAAAAAAAAAACTAGAAGAAACTAATGCATAATTTGGTTAATTTTGTTAATGGAATTAGTTATTAAATTGGTTTTTATTTGTAACTAATATTAAAAAGGAATAAAATTAAAAACAAAGGGAAAAATTAAAATAATAAAAAGAAACCTAAAATATCAGTATGGGAGCTCGAGCCTCATAAACCAATGTTAGTGGCCTAGTCATTTGTGGCCCAACCACTAGGCCACGAAGCTGCCACAGTTATTCTGGCCTATTTAATATTAAAAGACCGCGTTTGAAAAAGATAGTAAAAATTATGAAAATACCACCGTGTTTTTTAGCTAAAGTATTTAGAAAAATGCCAACAAAGGTCGTACAGAATTTTAATTATTGTTTGAAAGTAGTATTTTTGGTATTATTTTTAAAAAGATAGGTATAAGTATCCAAAACCCTTTATTTTGTTTATTTTTTGTGTGTATCTAATTGGCCCAATTTTTTTGTCTGAGTAAATAACTGGCGTTTCCTAAAAATTTTGTCGTATAATTTTTAGCCAAAATAAGAAAAAAAACATTAAAAAATTTTTTATATAAAACAAATCAACTGATAATAACTTTATTTTTTCGAAGGACAACTGATAATAACTTTATATTGATGTAAGATCTATGAGAAATAGTTTGTTTTGTTTTGTTTTATTTATTTATTTATTTTGAAATTCATCGACGTCCATTAAATAGCAAAAAAGCGTCACACCACATAGAGGGTGCCTCCTCGAGAGTGTAAAACCAAAGCTCACAGACAAATGAGCCCATTTTGCAAGCAAATCTGCTAAAGTGTGAACTAGTCTTGAAATAAAGACAAAACTAATACTAGAAAAATTAAGAGAAAGGAATCTGATTCAAATAAGTCTAGTCATTCACAGAAATATAGTTTAATGAGAAATTCTTGCATTTATTGTACACTTTCATGACTCCCTATCTGACACATAGACTTTATTACATAATTTACATTTTAATGATATAACAAATTATTATTTGAATCCACATATCAAACATTGAGACATGAGAGTGTTAAAGAGTAGAGTTGAGCATAGATCAGGTTAGACAAGTTCTGATACTCGCCCAACCAGCCAAATTGTGTAACCCGACAAGTTTATAGGTCGAGTTAACCCGCAGTGGTGAGAGGAGTGAGATCTGATGGAGGCGAAGCATAGGTGAGATTTTAAGAGGGGTTGAACGTTAAACAGAGAGACGAGATGAGAAAGTAAGAACATTGCTTGGAGAGGTTGGACGACATTGAAAGAGTGAAGTCGACCCTTGGATGCTTGGTTGAGAGGTTAAATAGCATGAGGAAGGGGTGTAATGCAAGAGAGTGAGTAAGTTACTAAAAATGAGAGTGAGAGTGAGTGAGTTAGTTACTAAGAATGCGAGTGAGTTTAGATAGCGCGAGGAAGGGGTGTAACATGAGAGAGTGAGTGAGTTACCCAGAATGAAGGTGAGAATGAGTGAGTTATTGGGTTACCAAAAAAGAGTGAGAGCCTGAGAGGTATTAGGAGAGGAGTGTGCTGTAATATGAGAGCACTAAGAGGTATCAGGGCGAGATATATGATAATATGAGAGCATTGAAAGGTTGGTGGGATAGGATTATTGAGGGTTTTTTTTTTTTTTTTTCCTGGGTGTGTAGTTAGGTTTTTTGGATCATTTGCTTTTCTAGATAGAATTATGAAAAAAAAAAGAACAAAAAAGAGAGTACTACTAAGACTCCTTATAGTTCAATTAATAAACTTTATAACAAACTTATGAAATTTATACGAGAAAATACCGAAAGTCTTTCTTGTACTTTAGTAAAATACGAGTAAAGATTCTGTCTTTTTGAGAGTATAATATATATTATATATATATATATTCAATTCGTCAAAGTGGATTGAAATAATTTCTTTTGTTAAATTTGGTCAAGATTATATTGTAAACTAAAACTCATACTTTCTGTCAAAATTAATCAGATAATCAAACTATTTTTTTAACCATATAATCAAGTCAAAAGCAAAATGGAAAGAAAATTACCTTTGAAAATATCGTTGTAGTACAGAGAGAAATGAGATCTTAAAGAAAATGGAAAGAAACAAACGAATAGGGATAGGTCTATTTTGCTAGAATGTGCACTAATAGTATTGTAAAAATGGACCGTTAGCCCCGCTGGCTGGGAAGGAGAAGCAGAATGAGTTGGAATTTAAGTATTAAGGCTCAACCTGTCTCTATAGTCATTTGGGCAAAAGGCATCAAGCCCTAAAGTAATATTTTCATTAAAAAATTAATTTTTTAAATTAAGAATAATGGTCGAGCCAAACTAGTCCAACTGGCTCACACTTATGGCCAACCTGGCCCTGCTCTTAGGATTAGGCTGGGACTAGGCCATACCAGCTCGACCCGTTTGGTCCGATCCATTTTTTTAGTATTATGCACTAGTCTTGAAATAAAGACAAAACTAATACTAAAAAACTTTAAGAGAAAGGAAATCTGATTCAACAACAATATAAGTCCACTCGTTCACTGAAATATAGTTTGATGCGAAATTTTCACACTTATTTTATACTCTCATGACTCACTATTTGACATATAGACTTTACTAAATAACTTATATTTTAATGATATAACAAATTATTATTTGAGTCCACATGTCAAATATTAAGATAAATTACTAAGAATAAGTGAATGAGCTAGGTATTAGAGCATCGATCGAGTTAGACAAATTACTACCTGGCCTAACCTGCCAAATTGTGTAATTCAACAAATTTATAGGTTGGGTTAACTTGTAGTGGTGAGAAGAGGGTGATCTGATGGAGGCGAAGCATGGATTAGATTTTAAGAGAGGCTGAATGACGAACAGTGAGATAAGACAAAAGAGTAAGGTCATCGCTTAGAGAGGTTGGATGGCAATAAAATAGTGAAGTTGACCATTGGGTGCTTGGTTGAGAGGTTAGATAGCATGGGGAAAGAGGGTAACGCGAGAATGAGAGTGAGTGAGTTACTAAGAATAAGAGTGAGAATGAATGAGCTAGGTATTAGGAGAGAAGTGTACTATAATATGAGAGCACTAAGAAGTATCAGGAGCGGGATGCACATTAACATGTGAGCACTGTAAGGTTGGTGGGATAGGTTATTGAGGTTTTCTTTTTTACACATCCCTATAAATAGATAATAAAAAAGAAACTGCTGCTAGCACTTCTTATAGTTTAATTAATAAACTTTATTACAAACTTGTAAAATTTATACGAGAAAATATTGAAAGTCTCTCTTGTACTTTATTAAAAAAAATCAGTTCGAATTCTATGTTTTTGGGAAGATAGTTTATATACATTCAATTCATCAAAGTAGATTGAAATAATTTCGTATGTCAGATTTGGTCAAGATTAAATTGTAAAATAAAACTAATACTTTTAGTCAAAATTAAGCAGATAATCATACTATTTCCTAAACCTTATAATCAAACACCAAACAATTAAATTTTGTGAAAATAAATTTTGGCATTTGGTATTGAGTTGTTTGGTTTTGGGTTCGATGAATATTTGATTACTTGATAAGGGCACTAGCTTTAGCCATTTTTAGAGGATTTATTTTTAATGAAATTATTTTTAGATTTGAAATTAACAAAAATCAATGATAATTTCTCAAAAGTCACTTTTAATCTAATTTGATAAATTAAGTAGATATATTTTGCATCATGTAAAATATAAGGTCGAAATCAATGTTTTGTCAAAACACAATCGAAATTTTTGTTATCATTCTAATTTACATTGATATAGATGTGATTTTATGTCCTGGCAAATACAGTAATGATAGGGACACAGTAATGATAGGGATACCAAAATCTTACACCAAACACTCACACCAAATGATGTGGCATGCATTTCAACCACTTTTTATTTTAGAGTGGGACCACGCCATTGAAAATTATAAGGCTGAAAGTGATGCCACATCACTGGTGTCACCTCATATAACTATTTTTAGTAAATAATTACCTAACTAAAATAATTATGTAATTATTACTTTTTAAAAAAAATAGTTAGAAAATTACCAATATTTCTAGTTAAACTATTTTCTAAGGAATATCAGTTTCCTATTCACAGCCCAAGGCCCAATTTCAAAGTTTAACAAACATATCAGCCCAAATTATCTAAGTTTACGAAATTACCATTTTTGGGAAAATATCTTGTAAATACCATTTTTTTTAACGATTTTCTCACAGATCTCTCATCTTCACATCACCACTCAACCAGCCATATTCACAACTATAATCATACATATATGCCTCAACGTTTCGTGATTAAAACTGGATGTTCACAAAAATAGTTATAAAATTGTCATGTTTGCTAAAGAAATAAAAGAGTCATCTACTCAACTAAGTGATGCCATTGATAACAAAGAGATGAATGAAAAACAAATAGGAGTCAATGAGGAGCTAATTAGGACAACTTATTTGGATATGTTAGAATAACATAAA
>JXTC01000110.1:78460-100150 GCA_002914845.1 Trema orientale
AGTGGGAGTTAACACCATAATTATCAGCAAGGTTTTTCGATATAAGCCGAGGTGAAATTCTTAGAATTCGTCAATTCTAAGTGGTGTACTCATATAGTGGAGTATGATTGTCGGTGAAAACAATAATAGTAGCAGCTATGAGATGAGCCCTTTTTCAAGTGTGAAGACATGATTGAAATCAAGTCTTCAAGTGGGAGATTGTTAACGCGTTTTTTACACGTTTTTCCAATCAAAGGAAAACAATAAAAGCTTCCTTGATTTATGCAAACCGAGTAAAAAATGTGTATAGGCCGTGTATCTATTTTGGTAAGTTTTGGTAGAAAACGTATAAAGGGTTGGTAAGCCTTAACTATAAATAGGGACCTATTCTCTCATTGTTTCTCATCCCAATCCCAAAGAAATATTTTAGTATTTTATCTTCTCTAGTTAAAAGTCCTTTTTCTTCTCTTTGTATTTTCTTAGGAGTGTTTTCTTAAGTATAGAGAGGTGTGAGCTCTCTTGTTATTCAAAGAGTGTGGTAAAAGGTGTGAGTGAGAAAATACTTGTAAGAGTGCTTGAATATTTTGGGATCATTGGGTAGAAGAGAGAAAGCTGTATGATTGTAAAAATTTTTTCATATAGTGAAAGTCTTTTCTAGAGGGCAGTGGTTTTTCTCCTGATTTAGGAGTTTTCCACTTAAATTCTTGTGCTGTGGTGACTGTTTCAATTCCCTATTTTTATTTCTCCGTTATTCTGATATTCATTGAAGTGAAATCCTGGGAGTGACGAATTTGAGACGGTCAGATTCCCAACACATACAAAATTAATTAACTTCCTTAATATTATTTTTACTTTTATTAGGCACGTACGCTTAAACTTACTAGTAATAGTTAAAAAACATAATGGCATTTCCCGGGGAAAAAAAATGTAATGGCATCACTGTAAATAAAAATAACCAATACGCCTTATTATTTAGTTCAAGTCTTGAAAAAAAAAAGGAAAAAAAAAAGAGCACACGTGTCGATTCCTTAGAAAATAAAAGCCCGCCCGCTGCATATTCTGGGCGGAAAACTAGCCCGTTACCTGGCTCCATTCTTTTCTTTCCATTTCCTGTTCCTGGATTTCTCTAGAGGCTCTCTCTCTCTCTACCAGGAAATGTCACTAATAATTTTCTTTATATTCTCAATGTGACTTATTATTTTACGTTGCGTTGATCTTTACCATTTTTGTGTGTTTGGTTCCAGAGAAAAGAAATGTGCAGAAATTTGTTTAGGGTTTACAATTGTACTTCTTCTTCTTCTTTTTTTTTTCATATTAGGATGCTATTAATTTCGGTGCTTGTTTTCTTTTGCTGAAATTGCTCCTACCGAATTATTACAGTCAAATTTCGTAGATTGACAAGTTCTAAATTCGTACATGGCTTACCAGGAGCTAGTTCTAAGAAATTTGAATTCAAAGTCTATCCATTAATTAATTATTTATTTTTTCTACTTTTTGGGTGAGCTTAGAGAACAGATACCTTTGATCAATTTTCTTTTTATTCTGTTATTACAAAACCCATTAATTTTTTTTTTTTTTTTTAAATTTTATGTGCTCACTCACTGTGATGATTTGGCTTGACTGTTTGTTAACTGCATTTAATATTTATTTTTTTGGGAGGGCTACAGTAAAGGCGCCCCTACATAGGGTCACTCTTTATATATCGTTTGAAGGGAATCTGTGAGGAATAACGAGAATTTATAGGAAATCTGTTTATACACAGATTTTCATCAAATGATGTATAGACAGGACCCTACGCTGGGACGCGACGCATCCTTATTTTTTTTCTTTATATTGTAATCTTCTCATAATTGACTGTTAGGTTTGATTATTTGACCTTAGCTTGTGCCATTTCATTATCCAGATGTTCCATGACTGAATCGACTAGGTTCTAGTTTTGTTATTACCCTTATCATTATCATGTCTACGAAAAGAGTAAAAGGGGAAAATGGAACAGAGGAAGGTCTGGAACCCAGGGATCTAATATCTGACAGACTTACCTGATGCTGTTATAATTCATATATTATCTTTTCTTCCCACCATTTTTGCTGTTCGGATGAGTCTTCTTTCCAAGCGATGGAGACGCTTGTGGACTCTGGTTCCTATGTTAGACTTCTTTGATCAAAGGGATCTTGACTATCTTAGAAAACCCAATGGAAACAAGGACCGAAAGGGGTTCTTTAAGTTTGTGAATGAGTGTTTGAGACACCCTTATGCAGATACAACCATTACTAAATTTAAGCTTAAGACAGAATTCTATGGAGGCAGTCATCGAATGGATGGTTGGTTGAAATTTCCAGTGAACAAGAGTGTTAAGGAGTTAGACCTCCGTGTCAATCCAACAAGGTCTAGATACTGCTTACCAAGTGCCATACTTTGTATAAGAACATTAACTCTTCTTAAGTTGAATGGTCTACAGCTGATCTGTTTCCCTAAAGTAAGCCTTTCGTTTTTGAATGTGTTGTATCTCGTGAATATCGAAATGAACGATCAAGCATTGAACAATCTACTACTTGGATGCCCTTATCTCGAGCAGCTTCATGTAAATTCTTGTTATGGTTTGCTTAAGCCACAAGTTCTGAGTTTGAGCTTGAAATCTCTGGAATACTTTGCACGAGGTAACGAGACAATCAATGTTGAAGCTACAAATCTTCACTCTCTTTTATACAGCGGCAATGGCAAGTGCAATATCAATCTGATTGGTTGTGCAGCGATTAGAAATCTCTCGTTTTCATATGCTTGTTTGACTAGCCCAGGGTTTGAAGATTTAATTTCTCGACTACCCCTCCTTGAGAGTCTGAATTTAAATTCCTGCTATGGGTCAAATATCAAAATCATGAATCAACAGTTAAAAACCTTAATTTTAGGGGCTGCTCTTATCGGTTTGACTTACTTGAGGCTACAATTGATGCATACTTTCTTTTACTTATCGTGGTTATTTGAGGTCTAAAATTTCCATGAACACGCCAAGTTTAGCTTCCTTTCGCTACTCTAGTTCTTCAATGTCTAAAATTTCCATGAATGCGCCGAATCTGTTGGATGCTGATATCCAAGTTCTAGTAGAATGTGAGAGGAAGACTTATGACATGGAGTGGTATATTAGTCTTATCAACTTTCTTTCAGGACTCAATGGCGCCAAGAATCGCTGTTAAATTTTTTGTTAAATTTTACCTATTACCTCGTAGTTTAGTGCTATAATGTCAATATCCCCTGAACTTGCAAACATGGGATTCATGAGAAAGTTGTAAATTCCCCTTTTCCATCATTTCTATCCAAGAAACGGATACATTTGGTTACAGGGCGTGTGTATGATGGGGAATTAGAGGGCAACTTTGTCGTTAAACTATTGGGGGTGTTGATTTTAGCTCAATTGCACTTTTCATCTTATTTTTTTAATAATAACAAAAGTATATCAATTCAGGAGCCATAGTGGTACAATAATTATAATTCAGAGGCTATTGGTAAAATTAACCCAAAAGTAAAAGTACAATAAATCTAAGGTTAGCTTTTGAATATCTGTATTTTGCTTCTTTTCCCAAAAATAAAAAAATAAAAAAAGCCAGGAAAAAAAATTAGCATTTTTTCTGGTTATGAAAAGGTATATATCTACATGCACATATTAATTTGATTGATTTCATAAGTGTCTAATTAGGTGTTTGATTAGTGATTATTGCAAATATGATCCTCATTGATGATGTCCTTTTTCCATATTTGTTGTGGCTAATATGTGTAGGCTCTCATCATTCCAAAGGAACTAAGAGAGACCTACCCTTCCCCTTTGCCCGATGTCAAGCATTTGAAGGTAACGACAGTTCGGTTGTTTAGAAAGGTGATGCTCAGGAAATCTTTGTTGTGGATCTCACCATCTTTAGAGACATTATCAGTAGTGAATAAAACATAATGGTATCTTTGATCGTTGTAGTACATGATATCTGGGTCCTATGTAAATGTGAGTTAAGTTCGAGTATGCCAACTAAAAATAGGGCTTTTGGTCATGATTAATGGAATCTACTACAATTTTTAATCCTTGCAATTAGAACTTGCTTAGCTTTCCCTATGGCTTTTTCCTTCCCCCTGCTACTAAGACACCAGCTGCATCTGCAAATATCAATAAATATAGTCAATTCTTGTCATATTCTATTGACTGTTGTGAGATGTCCTCATGTTCAGATAGTTTGTCTTGTTCCTCTGATAGTTGTTTTAATAAAAATGGTTCAAAGATCTATGAACCGATGTGTAATTCAGTTTTTGTTTCTTCTCCTTGTGCTACCAGTACTTTGTTCCATTTTGTTCCATTTTTACAATAGCAGGGTATACAAGTTGGACACCCTTTTCCACACATTCATCAACAAAATGGAAAAGCAGAAAGAAAACATAGGCACACACATTGTAGAACTAGGCTTAACATTACTTGCACAAGCCTCAATGCCTTTGAATTTTTGGTGGAAAAGTTGTGAAACAGCTGCTTATCTTATTAATAGACTTCTTACTCCTGTTTTAGATCATAAAAGTCCTGTCCAAATTTTATTTGGCACTAAACCAGATTATAACTTTCTTAAAGTTTTTGGTAGTGCATGTTTTCTGCATCTTCGACCCTACAGTACAAATAAGCTTTAGTTTAGATCTTCCAAGTGTCTATTTTCGGGTTATAGTCTTGAGCATAAGGGCTATAAATGCTTACATCCATCGGGCAGGATTTACATTTCTTGCAATGTTGTGTTTAATGAACTTGACTTTCCATACCAGGAGCTATTTCACAAAATATCTCTGTCTACTCCCACAAGTGATGACTCTACTTGTACTACTACTTTCACTTCGCCTTCTTCTTCATCAGTGTTACCTAGGGTCCCTTGTCCTGTTACTACTTGTCCTGTTACTACTTGTCCTGTTACTACTGCTCCTGTTACTGTTGAAACATCTTCTCCACCACCAGTTCCTACTGCTACTACTAATCACTCAGCTTCTACTGCTATTCACTATCCAACAGTTGTTTCTACTAGTCCTCTTGTTGTTCGTATTGGTTCTGTCACATGTCCTCCTGTTGACTCTATTGGTTCAGCTCCCACTGCCTCCATGGTTGCTGCTCCTACTACTTCAGTTCATCCTATGGTCACACGATCCAAATATGGTATTTACAAACCAAAGGCTTATCTTGCTCCCAAATACCCTCTGAGCATTTCTACAGGTCCATTGGAACCTACTACTGTCTCTCAAGCTCTTCAACATGATTCTTAGAAGGCTGCCATGCAAGCTGAATATCAAGCCTTATTACGAAATCACACTTGGGACTTAGTTCCAGCTTCTCCAACTTTTAATGTTGTTGGTAACAATTGGGTGCTGATGGATCTGTTGACAGATATAAAGCACAATTAGTAGCTAAAGGCTTTCATCAAACCCCCGGTATTAACTACTCTGAAACAATTAATCATGTTCTAAAACCACCAACTATTCGAACAGTACTCACCTTAGCTGTTACTTGGGGTTGGGATGTTAAGCAACTCGATGTCAACAATGCGTTTCTCAATGGTCTTCTCCAAGAGGATGTTTACATGACTCAACTAGAAGGATTTGTTGACTCTGTTCATCCTAACTATGCCTGCAAATTAAAGAAAGCCTTATATGGTCTAAAACAAGCGCCTCATGCTTGGTTTGATCGTTTAAAAGAAGCTCTTCTTAACTGGGGTTTTACAAGTTCCAAAGCTGATTTTTCACTATTTGTTTACAACCAGAACTCTGTTCTCATTTATTTCCTTGTCTATGTCGATGATATTCTGGTCACTGGAAACAATTTCACAATGATTGACAAATTGATTTCTGATCTTAATGGCATGTTTGCTCTTAAGATGTTAGGATCTATTCATTATTTCCTGGGAATTGAGGCTTATAGAGACTCGACTGGTTTATACCTGAGTCAATCCAAGTATATAGCAGATTTGATTCTCCGCACGCAAATGGATCAAGCCAAACCTTATACCACTCCTGCACCACCAGGAAAGACTCTTTCCAAAACTGATGGAGATCCTATGAGTGATCCTACTCTTTACAGAAGTACTATCGGTGCACTTCAGTATCTAACTGTTACCAGGCCTAATATTTCTTATATTGTCAGCAAATTAAGTCAGTTTCTTCAGAGTCCAGCCACCTTTCATTAGGAAGCATGCAAACGAGTCTTGCGGTATCTAAAGGGTACTATTACACATGGTCTCAGTCTACAGCCTAGCAAAAGTTTATCTTTAACAGGGTTTGCCGATGCTGATTGAGCAAGTTGCCCTGATGACAGACGTTCCACAGGTGCATATTGCATCTTTCTTAGTAAAGGTCTTGTCAGTTCTAAGAAATAATCTATGGTAGCACGGTCTAGTACAGAATCCGAATATCGAGCTCTAGTTCATACTACTGCAGAATTAAGTTGGCTCACAGCATTGCTGATAGAACTTGGCGTTAAAACTTGTCACTATCCTATAATTTTGAGTGAATACTTAGGACCTGCTTCACTGGCTGTTAATCCAGTTCGTCATGCCAGAACTAAATATATAGAGATTGATCAACACTTTGTTAGAGACATGGTGTTACAGAAACAATTGGAAATTCGTTATGTTCCTACTCAAGATCAAATTGCAGACACACTAACTAAAGGACTATCTGTTGCTCGCTTCTTGTCTATGAGAGCTAAACTCATGGTGATTCCTTCACCCTTTCGTTTGAAGGGGGATGTTAAGCAAGCTCAATCAGATTCCAGCATCATCAGCTCCAGCACAACAGACTCTAGCTCTAAGCAAGCTGACTCAGACTTCAGCACAGTCAGCTCCAGCTCAGTCTCAACAGTTTGCTCAACAAGGGAACTTTCCAGAAGCTGCTCCAGTAAAATTAGTTAGAGGATTAGCTGAGTTGCATTTATAACATATTGTAGTTGTTGTAACCTTCCAAGATTAGAGGATTGACTGTTAGAACATTTTAGCTACTCTGTTAATATAAATATGAAGGTCTTATTCCTCAGAGAGAGATCAACTCTGAGAACTGAATCATTTTATCTAATCTTCTTCTATTAGCTAGTTTACTCTCTTAGTTCAAAATCTTCATTATCATGAGTCATGAATCTTTGTTCTTTGCATAAATTCACAATAGTACTTGTTTAACAACAACCATTACTCACGCACAAGCAAACGTCTTAAGATTACACGACCCAATAAAACCAAAATGGTCCCATACACTGAAAATTATTACGATATTCATATTAAAGAGAAACAAAACCACAAACCACACATACATGTAAATATTATGCAATCGTACATGAGTATATGTTATTATTTATCATCCTAGACTAAAGGAGTGAAAAAGAAAATGTCATCAAGCCTATCATTACTGGGAGAATTGCCACCATATACCAAAAGGCCCTCTTTGCCATCCAAAAGCCCACTAGCATACGCGCACCACCCGCGAGGCCCGGGATGATTACCCGAGCCCGGCCCATCTTCCCACCGCTTCCATTCCGACGTTTCCGTGTCCAACACGTACACCTCTTGGGCGAATTTGCCAGCTCCCAAGTGGCCCAGGTCGCTCGGGTCTACTTCTCCGCCGTAGATGAATACGTATTTCCCGATCCCCGCGGTAGAAAATACGCTTCGGGCAGTTGGCTTTGCTCCTTTCGTCTCAACTTCAGCCCACTTCTGTTGGGCCGGATCGTAGCAATGCACGTCATCCACTTCATATCCGGCGAAGCCGTACACAACCCATATCTTTCCTTGGGCCACAGCCAACCCAGGCCCACCTCTTCCCTTGCAGTTGTCTCCAGGTGTTGGGTACTCAATCCATTTCTCATCAACCACATCATAAGCCCATAGATCATTAAGCCGCCCGGCATTGCCGCAGCCGCCAAAGACGTATACGTGGCGGTCATCAGCGGTCATTGAGTGGTAGCTCCGATGAGGTGGCCCGACGTCCCCGCTGGATAGTAGGGCCCACTTTTTCGTACGCGTGTCGAAAGAGTACAACTCGTTGAGCTCCTTGTGTTCGCTATCTCTACCGCCAAAGACATAAATAGTTGGTCCAACGGCTGCCATAGTGACACCTACACGTGGCGGTGGCACGTCACCAGTTGCATCGGCCACAGACCACGTGGTCTCTTGAAGATCAAACACGTGGATGTTGTTGTCCACAGGGACACGTGGCGAGAACTCGCCACCGAAAACATAGGCCTTTTGTCCAACTATGGCGACTGCATGTGAGCTTCTTGCTCCAGGGCAAGTTCCCTTTTGATCAAGCTGCTCAGTTCAATAATAAGAAAAATATCGTGTATCATGATTTATTTTGTACTAGCATTTATATACGGCATATGATAGATTATATGGAAGATTCTAAAACATTTGAGACTCTAAATAGTAAATTAATTTGACACATTGAGATTATTACTTCAATTAAAAATGTGAGAGGCAAAGATAATAACATGCCTTTTCTCTTTTGTTCATTTATCATCATCTTTGGCTAAAGGCAAGGTAAAATACAGTAAGAGTAGAGCATATTGACATCTGAATCAGATGTCACCACAAACTATGACCTATATTTTAAGGGTGAATGACACATTTGGTCCTTTGATTATGTAATTTGTTACGATTGGTTGCCTATGATTTTAATTTTAGCAATTAACTCCATAGACTAACAAATTGTTGACAATTATGACTAACTTGCAATTGTGTGTTAATTAGATAACAGAAAATGCACGTGCATAGCACATGAGGATTAAAAAAAAAAAAAATGAAGGCATGTGATATCTTCAAAGGATCTGCTCCCTTGGTTTTGGGATGTGGGTCTAGTTCTAGGCAGTATTTGGGTGGTGGGAAATGATTTTGAGAGCTGGTTTGAACAGTGGGTTGTTGGTGCTCATAAAATTGGTGAGGCCAGCACCAGCTTGGGCTTATGTATAGCTCTACAGCCACTAGTACTACTACCTGGGCTTGGAGTTCTGTTCTTGCTTGACTTACACCAAAAACAAGTGGGAGATAGAAAGATGAGAATGTTGAACAAGGCCAACCGGACCAAATAGTAACAACTTACATAGTCAAGGACCAAACATGTCATTTAACCCATATTTTAAAGCAAAACCTATCAAAACAAAACAAAAGGGAGCCGTGTAATCTCTATCCAATCCGAATCTTTTTTTTTTTTAATTTAATAATCCAATCTGATTAGTAAAGGTGTTAACTTTTCTAATACAATATATATATATATATATATATATAATATGAATGAGCATTTTCGGTAGAGCATTTCCTTTTTCTTTTGTCTTTTCATTTAGGAAAAATAATAGGAAAAAAAATGCAGATCAACACAATATGTAGAGACAACTTTAAGAGAAAAAGCCGTGTTGAATAATGAAGAAATTAACGAGTAAATATGAACAAATTAACGAGTTGAAAAGAACCCCTGCTGAACTCGGCTCCATCTTGATCTCAAGAGACACTCTATGTCAAAAACAATTACAAAAATTAACAGTGAAATGGGTCTAAGCTACAGTCAAAAGTCTCCCAACTTTTTTTCCCCCTCCATATCATATACAAGAAATCTCGTAAGAAATTAAGGAGTTGTACTAGTAGATTATGAAATAGTAAATCTATAAATAATAAAAGAATTTAAAGTTAATCTCAATTTAGCAAAAGATAATTTAGATCCAAATATATTCATATGTAAATATATATTAAAAGGGGAGTGAGCGATAAAATTAATTACCTTGACCCATTTTCCTTGCACCAAAGCCATGGCTGCTTCTTTCTACTATTTCTGTATTCAACAGAGGAAATCTCTCACTCTCAGACTCTCACTGTTGCGAACAGACTCCACTACTGTCTCCGTACCTCTATGCTTTTATATAGGCTTTTATTTATCTATTTATCTGTGTTGTTATTTAATATTATCATCTAACATGGTTGGCCAATTTATACATTGGTTTTAAATATAAATACAATGTCCCAAAAATCAGCACAAATTTGCTGTCATACCATTCAGAGTTTATATTACTAATTAAGCCCTTCTCCACATATATTAATATGACAAGCATTCCACCTAATTTTTTCTTTAATATAATTTGATTCAGTAATACTTTTTAAAATATGGGTTAATGGCACAAATGGTACTTCAACTATCAGATTTGTGGTAATTTGGTACTCAAAGTTTTAATTGTGGTAATTAAACTCTTAAGTTTTCTGAAAATAAATCGAACAAAAAAATTTGGAGAGAAGAAAAAACACATTGTTTTCCTTTTTTAAGGTTTTTAGAGTTGGAAATTTATAGGAAAGTTTTCTGTAATTACTCATTTTTATGCTTAAAATTTCTAAATTACTTTTTAAGTATATTTTCAGATGTCACCACGTATTTTTCACGTATATTTTTTGTTAAAAAATTTAACAATTAATTGCAATTACTACTCATCTAAAAATTTAAGGACTTAATTACTAGAATTGAAATTTTGAAAACCAAATAACATACTTCCGGAGCATTAGTTCCATTAACCCTTAAAATATTGTAAAAAACATGGGGTGGGACGTGCCTTCGACAGATAGAAACTAGACAGTATGATGTGAAAGCTTTATAAAACGACATTAGATTTAATTGGTTATAAATACATCTCAAAAATTACTCAACCAGTCTTTACCTCCCTTAGTTCCACATTTTCTTCCAAAGTAAGACAATTTTATATGTTATTGATTGTATTAGGTGACTAGTTCTTTAATACATATCTACAAATTACATAAATTAAGCCAGTGACCGTATGCTATGATGCCATTAAGATATAAAACAATTGGCATATTCTGTATTTGTTGGATACTTGGATTATTTAATTATTTAATCCAAGCAAATAGAAAACCAGATTGATTCCAAACCATGCTTCAATCTTTCTTTTATTTTTTTTTCAAAATGTAGAGTGTCACGTGGTAGGAAAGTATTGGCCGGCTATTAATAAGAGCAGCCGAGTGAGAATTGCCTGGAGCCAAAATTAGGCTAAAACCTAAGCTGAAGAATGGCATTGAACTCCACAGAGCATACTATAAATTCCACCGCAAGGACACATGGTAAATTGAGTATCTCTTACCTTAAAAAAGTAAAAATAATAGTAAATAATAAACTTTACACACTACTTAACAGAATTCCTATTTTTTTTTTTTAAAAAAAAATAGAGTTTCACTAATGATCTCTATTTATTATAAAAAAAAAATAGAGTTTCACTAATGATCTCTATTTATTATTTAATAATAATAATAATAATAATAATAACTCATGTGTCCTGAGAATCAAATTCCCAACTTAATATTCAATCTCCACCATACTCCATCCACTGAACGAGAGCAACGAACAATGATAAAAGACACTAACAGTGCTTAATGCCATTCTTTATATCTATAGAATTAATAGAAGTACAGATGGGCATAGAGAACCGGGTCGTTCCTCTACCTATCTTGCTTTTATTTTTTTTCTTTTAATCTGTTTTCTTTCCCGACATTGGCCTCTCAATAGGAAAATTGTACAAGAAGAGAAATTTGTCTTCTATATGATTTGCACATTCCATTGGGTTGGTTGACCAAGTCTAAGTTTATTGGGCTTCCTTTTTTAGTTCTTTTAGGCAATAAACTTTGAGTAGTAATATTGTTAAATCAAAATAATTATTGTGTTATTTGTTATAAGAATATAATAAAATTAAATTTCACGTCTCAAGTTTTTTTTTTCTTTTTTTAAGGTTTTGGTTCCTAACTACTTGTAAATTATCTCAAATAACTTACTAAATTACAAGTCATCTAACGTCAATCTTGATGTAAAGTCTTTGTTTGCCTTGTCTTATTTATTAAAATATCACTAAAAATAATAATAGTAAGTTTCATATCATAATATACCACCCTAAGGACTTTCTCCTTATATGTCCCCTTGAGGAGACAAAAATTTAGCCTATATTATAAAATGAAATAAATATTAACACTGCATAATTTTGTGTTTGAAAAAATTAAAATCTCTAAGATTTTGTTATATTTTATACTACCATATCAAATTAATTATTTTCCTTAATGTTATTTTTACTTTTATTAAAGAATGGATGTACGTGAACTAGTATATATATATATATATATATATATACATAGGGTTTTATAGCAAAATGAACTAATTTTGGGCCTAATTTGAGTAAATGTCCGTTTTTTAAATATTATAGCAAATCCGGTATATATGTTTATATACCAAATGCAAAATATTATATACCAAGCATAAAAATTTATATACTCAGTACATTAACTGAAATTAGTAGATAATTATATCTACCAAATGTAAAAATATATATTATTGGACATTTAACTATAAAATTTAAAAAGTAGACATCTACTTAATCAAATTTCAAATATTGGTCATCCACTTAAAGTTCTCATATATATATATATATATATATACACACTAGTGTGAAAAGGCACGTGGCTCGTTTTTTCTTTTTCTGAAAAAAAATTTTAATCATTTTTGAAAGTGTTTAATCATGAAGAGTAAGAAGGGGGAAAAGTAAAATAAAAAAAAATAGGGAAAAAACTTATACGTGTCCTCCTAACTATGTGTTTCTACTTTTCTGTGCTAACACGAATAATTTTTTTTTTTCAAAGAGCTAACACGTATCTTTTAAGAAGATCAGAAGCCTAAACGACTCGTTTGATATACAAGATTGGATTGGATTGTACTAGACTAGTGATTAGGATTGGACTAGATTGGACTATTTAGTACTGTACTGTGTTTGGTGTAACACAGAACTAGAGCACAAATATATAATAAAATTTTTTATTAATGTAGTTTTCATGTTATTATTTTTTTATGAAATAAGAAGATAAATATCTCATAAATTGGAGTGAGAAAATTAAACAATAATTAAATAAAATAAGATAAAATATTTTTTTATTTTATTTTTAATAACTATTATATATTTAAATTTATTTTAATAGTTATACACAAATTTTTAAAATGGGATATGCATTTTTTTAAGAAAAGACAAAAGATAAAATAACATTTTATCCAAAAAATAAAGAGTCATGGTCTCTTACTGGGACTAAATAAACCCAAGTCGTAAATGAAACTATTTACTCCTGCGCCAGGGACACTATTTTGGAGGTTAGACTCTTTTGTTCAGTCCACCAAAAAGCCCAAACATGGGTCTAGACATAAAAATCCAGTCTCTCTTTTAGTCCAATCCGGCCAAAAAATAGTAATATAATATAATATAATATAATAATAATGAAAAAAGACTTACCCTGAAAAGCTTACCACTTGCACCAGAAAAATAAAAGCAAAAAAAATATTTAAAAAATTTAAGCAACTGCAATAAAAGTGCAAATCTCAAAGCTTATTCCCCTTTCTAATATAGTAGTAATAGATATATACATATACACGAACAGTGAACACCAAGTTCCTATCAGTGCTAAGCACGAATGGTACTATTTAGCATTTTTCTTATTTTCGTATAGAGATTTACACAAACAAAGGAACAGAAGAAGAAACTTAATACTAATTGCATTACTTTGAACAAATGAAACAAACAAACTGGTTTAGGAAACGACACTAACTCCCAACACTTGAGCAACTAGTCGAGATATGTATTGAGACCTAATACTACAGTAGAACCAAATGTATATTTGGCCCTCTTTCAAATATAATGAATGTATGTAAACATATATTTATATACATGTAAATACGTGTATTTATATTACATGAATAAACAGGAGGCTTTATTGAGATCCTTTCTCCTGTCAGTGCTAATTGTCAGAAGTCAGTATGCTGTTGAGATACTGGTGGTTGAAGTACAGAGAGCTTGTTTTTCCAGAAGCTGTAGTTGTAGCCCATGGAGTAAAGCCGCTGTAGTCAGAATCAGACTTTGCCAAGCATATTTTGGCAACTAAATTGAAGAGCTCATGTTTCTGGATAAATGGTTGAGCTGCATACTCCTCAACTGGCATCCACTGGAGAAAGATAGCAAAAGGAAAAGAACGGGTCAATTATCTTTCCTTTCTTTTTTTCATTTACTATGGCCACTAAAAGAGGGAGAGAGTAGTCAGCAATGAGTTTAAACTAATTCCTGCAATGAGTTCAACTAAGGAGCATCTGAAAAAAGTTCACGGTTTTGTCATCCTAAAACATTTTGAGTCTTTCAGAAAGAACATAAAACATACGATTCGAAGACTCCAGATTCAACCCATAGGTTGCCCGTAGGGCCATCAGTATTCAGTACTAGTATTTTCGCCTAGAACTTTTAGGTTTGGCACTCGACATAAATGGAAAATTCCGGGTTGTCTATTAATCCAAGTTGCAAGAATAATTTATGGGAAGAATCAAAGTTCATGAAGACTAGCCAGTGATTACCAAAGACTCATCACTCATGAAATAAGAACGCTTCCTACTGACTGCTGGAAAAAGCTTATGATGCAAGGACAGAGGCCAGAGGACTCGGTAGGCTTAGTTGGTTTATTTGGTGTCTTCAGAATGAGAAAATCAGACTTAAACACGCAAAATGTAAAAGTAGACAACAAGGAACCTGGTCCATTTACATTAGTAGGCCAGGCAACATCAATTTTTAACAGGAGGAGATTTTATTAGAAAGCAAAAGACTGGTTAAATTCCATGATGTATCCTGCTAGAAATTACCTTAGCCTCTTCAATCTCTACAATCTGCTTTTGAATATCGAAGGATTGAGGTTTCAGAATGCATACAAAGAACAAATCTGACTTGCTAAAGAATGACTGGTGGCTTTGCCTGCAGAGAGATAAAGAGAGGGAAACAAAATTAATGAGGCAAATTGAAAAGGAGACGAGGTTCATAAAGATTGCATTGCAACCTATACGGATAGTTAGATATAGTTGGGTCGCTTTGAGTACTATTTTTCAATCTCAAACATAACATAAACAACTCTAAAGTCAATTTGTGAACAAGGAAAGATCCATACCTGAATGCTAAAACTTCTACAAATTCAGTGTCAATCTAAAGCAAAATAAAAACCAAGAGTTTAGATTCACATTTCAATGAGATAACCTGTATTTGCATAACATATTCACTAGAAAACAGAAATTGCAATTTTGTAACTTACTCCTGTTTCTTCTTTCACTTCTCTAATTGCTGCTGCAGAAATATCCTCGCCCTGTGGACAAAAGTTTTTAATTCATGGTGAAATATATTTTTGACTTCTCAAAAAGAATTCCATAAATGGCACAATTTTATTGTCCTCACTTCATTAATAACTCCGGTTGGGTACTTCCAGACACCTGATCCTTTAAACTTGCCGCACTTTTCCTGAACTACAAGCACCTGCCCGAAAAAATAATTCATATCAGTATGCAGCTATTTTATGCCATCATATCAAGCTCGCATGCTTAGACCATATAGTTATTCGTTTCCATCAGACAATCTTAGTACCTAACAGTAACAAGTGAAGGAAGAACTAAGACCAAAGATTACAAGTGAATGACATCAATTCCTGGCCATGAACTTATATAATTTACTTGTACAACTATGAAAGAAGTATCAAATATGCATCTGTTATTGAAGTGAAAATTAGCCGAGTCAAAGACAAAAGAGAACGATTTTCAACAGCCGGAATGGCTCCATGAAGAAGGCACCTTGAAATCAAGCTGACAGTTGAGGCATGATAAAAATCATCACCCAATCTAAGGCTACTGATATCTATATTTTAAGCGCTTAGATTGGGTGATGATGATAAAAAATTCACTGCCAAATAAATAAATAACATAAATAACAAGCAGACTAAGAGGAAAAGTACTTGGGACCCCTCTCCATTTTTTTTTATTTTTTATTTTTTTTTTATTTTCCGGTTGGAATAAAAAGAAGGGTAAAAACGACAGCATCAAAATTCTTCAAGAATATCCTAACTAGGTCAGCACCCACCTGTAAAACTATCGTCTGCTCCCTAGACCCTAAATGTTACTAAGAAAATAAAAAGAAACCTAAACCAGTTATACTTGTTGTTCCTTAAATGCCATATGTCTAGGGTACACAATAAGAATTAGTGTCAAATGCAGAAAAAGTACCTCTCTGTTATCATTCATGACAAAAGCACCAATTCCAACTCGATGGGAAGCATTTGCAGGAAGAGTATCAGCAGTTTCAGGAATCCATTTGACCAACATTAAGTAATCTGGTTCCGCATGGTGGTACCTAAATCCTTCCTGCAAAAGAAACAAACAAGAACCATAAGACAACAGGGAGGGAAGAGAACCAAACCAATAAGACATTATATTAGCAAAAAAAAAAAAATTGAAAACAGCACAATTTGTCTTCAAGAACCAGCTCTTTTAAAGCTAGCCCAGATAGAAGTATGAAGTATGAGTTCACCTTCACAGCAGCTTCAACAAGATTAGCTAGCTTAATAGGCAGTTTGATCCAAACACCTTTCTTCTCCTACAGATTACATTTAAAATTAGAGCTTTATTTATAGGCAACCATAAACCCGGTTTTCCAAAGTTAAGAAAGAAACAACTTTAAAAAACTACTTACTTGTAGCCTCCATTGTGATAGTGAAGCACTAAGCAGAGTAGCAAATTCCTGGGAATCTATAGGTTCTTTCAACTCAACACGAACTCCTCCATGTAAATCCTCAACTGCACTGAGTATTCCAGCTGCATTTTCAGACATGGTTTCCTTTGTTACAGCTAATGAACTCGTCGAAATCGACTTGGGTTGAATCGGTAATGGGATATTACTTTTTGGATCTGAAGATACAAGGGAAAAGACTTTATATGAGGCTGCTCGTCTTGATTCTCGACTAGAAGTCCAAAACATCAGCGAAAAGTAAAAGTTTCCTGTTTGGCGTCGATTACTATAGATGACTTTAATCAAATTGGTTCATTTCTTTTTAAAATATATATATATATATATATATATATATATATCTCAATGGGGTGTACACGAATGAGAAAAATTCCCATCATCCCATTTCATCAATATCCAAAACATTCCTACCCATTGACACAATTCAACGATTGAAAGTGGTCAGTTTTCCTCAATCCAATCAAAACACTAACCAAAACCAAAGAAAACGAATACCCGTTTTCAATGAAGACCAACATGAAATTGGGTAGATTCAATTTCAGAAAATAGTAAAAGTAAAATTCATTCAGCTCTGTCTTCTTCTAGAGAAATAGGAAAACCCTTAAAATATTTGAACTAACTAATTCATTATACACCATTTAAATGCAAGACTAAAATGTTGTAATATGGGCAATTTCCGCTTCAACCAAATGTCACAACCAAAACCCAGAAATGAATTGACACAATATATAATATACACATATATACACATCTATATAATATATACATATATACCTCTGGAAAATCCGGAGCAGAAAGGTGACTTCTTTGGAAGTGGGGGGATTATACGGGAAGATGTAGTGAATGTTTTTGGGTTTAGCATTAAGTAAGGGACGACTTTGGTAGCTCTGATTCTATGCATTAACCTCAACTATTTATTATGATATGAATCAGTCACGATAATGAATAACACGGTCTAGCTTTAATTAATAACTTTAAAAAAAACCAGTGGCTTCGATGTTGGTTGCTCCAATATCTCGTTTTTATAGTATTTGCTTTCTTCGGGGATCTTCAAGTTTGGAGTTTGGTCCTTTTCTTGATTTAGTTACGCGCTTGTCCCTCCTTAATTTCCACGAAAAAACGTTCAAATCGTACTAGAAACGACAATATAATCATATAATATGTATTTTCTTTTTATGTATTTTTTTTAAACCGTTAGATCATCATCTAATGGTAATTCAACGACTATAATGAAGTATATGAAAAGATATGCCTTATTAACATTATTTTCCTATTTTATTTTTTACAATAAAAAAATATACATGATAAATTTTTATTCGCCAAATTGATAATTATGCATAGATAAAAAAAAAAAAAAACTCACTGGATTGGTGCCCTTTATAGTTATATGTATATAAATTAGAAATTGGCCAATTATTTGCTCTATATTTTCCTTAATTGTGGATTTCGTGCTAGACTAGTTTTAAATGATGATATTTTATATATTTGAGAATGAAGCGAGAAGTTTGGAGATAACAGCTTCCTCTTTACAATACACATCACGCCCAAAACAAAAAGTAAAATAAAATAAAAAAGTCAGAGGTATTTGCTTTCCCTACAATTTTCATGCTAGTAGAGAGGAAATTCACTAATAAAATATTAATCAAGACAACGAGGAAACTTGTGGAGAATTTTCATGATTTTGTTGCGTAAAGAGTTCTTGTAATTTAGCAAGTCCTTGATTGCTCTAAGTTTCGATTTCTTCCTACGAGTTATGAACCTTGTCTTACTGTGCTAGCACAATCATTTAAGTTAGTTATGCCCGTATTTTTCAGAAATGCTTTCATGCCCTCTGCTAATACGACCGTTTAAATTTGGCCCAAACACGGTCTATTAGCTCTTGCTTTTTGTATGTAGTGTGTTAATCTTACTTGTTTTATGATTTAATGTCAGTTCACGCATCTAGACGTGTCAAATGTTCAACAATTTTGACTAAACTTATTGTTTAATTGGTAAATTTTAATACTTTAATGGAATTTATGATTTCTTTTTGCAAATTATTCAAATACAAACAAGGAAAAGCTAAAAGAAAAATTACTAAGGCAATAACATAAGTATGAAGATTTTGAACCAAAGAAAAAAACTTGAGGTATAAAACTTTCAAGCAAATAAATAATAATCGTGTCTTTCTTAGCATACTTTATCCATTGTAAGTATCATGTCATACTTAATTCATCATATTTTTATTCAGTTTATGAGCCTAACACGAACAATATAATTGGACCATGTCAAGCATAATCTTGCATATTGGTATGTCTTGGAGCAAATTAGGGTTAGTATTTGTTAGACTCAATTTTTAAGCATAAGGGTGTTTTTTTTTTTTTTTAATTTAGTTGTATAACACTTTCTATTTATTAACTTCGAATTTAGAAAAATTACTTTTTTCTTTCTTTTTCCCTATTCTATGAGCTTCAAGAAATCTCCGGCCCGATTCTTGGATTGCTTCTCCAGACCAGAATTGAGAATATACTATCGGCATTAGAAAGCCTTATTCGCATGCGAATTAAAGGCACCAAAGGCTTTGGTCTTCTTTTGCTGGGTTTGGCAAACGAGTCATTAATGTTTGTGGTTGTTGTGGTCCTTGGATCTATAGTTTATTTATGATTCCGTAAAGGTGAATGTTGTGCTTGTGATACTAGCATATCAATGTGTATATGCGTTGAAGACTTTAGATTAAAGATTTTGTGAATATTTGTGCTTGTGATCCTAGCATATCAATGCGTGTCTGTGTTATAAGGCTTTATAATGAAGATTTGAGATCCATACGGGATACTGGGAGGAGAGAGATTGTTGAGAAAAAAAAAAAAAAGTCAAAAATGATATTTCATTCATAAAAACTGCTATGTTTCAAAAGATATTAGTTAAAGCCGCTATAACGCAAACTTGGTATTTTAGAACTGTTATTTCTAAAAGAACCGGCCCGGTGTGTCATATTGTGATTAAGTAAGAAAAAAGAGAAATTTAAGTGGATGATTAATATTTTAAATTTGATTAAGTAGATGTTCATTTTTTAAATTTTATAACTAAATGTTTAAATATATATATTTTTACACTTGGTAGATAACTATATCTATCAATTTTAGTTACTGTGCTGAAATATATTAGGTATATACTTTTTTATACTTGATATATAAAGTTTTATACTTGGTATATAAGTTTATATACCGGACACTTTACTATAACATTTGACAAATAGACATTTACTTAAATTGAGCCCAAAATTTGATCATATTTCTATATAGCCCAAGAAAAAATAGACTCAAAACTATTTTGTTAGGAGACTTAATTATTTTTAATTTAGCAGCTATATTTGTCTTTACATAAATCGATAACCTTTTATCACTGAAAATTGCTCACGAGTTTGGTTATGTAAATTTACACGTTTGAAATGAAAGTTATTGAAGCACAAAGACATATAAATTTTAAATTAATTATGTGTTTCTATCGAGACATATAAATATAATATATATATATATATATATATATATATATATATAGAGGATCTGAGACATCCCCAAGGTAAAATGTGTCCCGTTTCACAATATTTTCACGTTCAAAATGTTACACGCTGTCCTATTTTATCTGTGTGACATAATGAAACGTAACGTATAAATTTGTTTTTTACTTTGGTGACTAGTCTCTCGGTATGCGATTTTTGCCTTGGCCTACGTATAAGTAGATATTACCAAAAAAAGTAGATATTTTCAAGGACGTTGAAAAGTATATGGTAGTGGTCTCTGGGTCAATGGTCATGGCACAGAGAGCCCTACGTAAGCGAATGGTTGTATCACGGAAACATTCAAATGTGATACTCGAACAATACAATACAGCGACAGGTAAGTGGCGCACTACCATTTACCAAGTCTATTCAAAACTCCTTCAATGAGTTTCAAAGTTCGGGTCGGTCTTCATTTCTTCTGCCCGGTTTTTGGGTTTGAACATTTACTCTGATGATACATTTATTTGTTTTTATTCTAATATCAATATTGTATAGTATGCAAATTTGATGACATTTAATAGGAATTTAACGAGTTTTTTCCTCTCTTTTTTCCCGGAAAAATATTAGAATTTGAATAACATGAATCATATCGACTAATACATCATCTAAAATATGATACTCTTTCGCCAACCAAAAACAGTTCTCCCTAAAAAAAAATGATCAGCTTCAGTATTACTATTAACAGGACTAGGTAGTTGCTTCACCACTAAATACTGTTGATAATCAAACAAAGCAATGTGTGTTTCTCATATTGCTTTTAATATTATTTCTTTGCTAAATTCGTATGGCTGTAATGTGTTTTGGATTCAAAGATGTTGAGCAGCTCTGTTCTGTTAATAATGTTGCAAAATGGACATTCTCGTCCAAAATTAATGGTTGTTTTGCTTTATGGAGGTGCCCCCACATGTGGTGACCAGCTTGTTTCCTTCCCTTTAATTAATCTTTTCTCAAGAGAGAAAAAAAAAAAAAAATTCAAACAAAAAGCACCCCGCATCCAGGCACGAAGGTAGATAAAAGGGTTATTGCAAAAAATACTTGAAATATGATTTTTTTTATAATTTTATTCACATTTTTTGGCTTGTGAAAAATTATATCTCTACATTTTAAATCTCTACAAATTTGTACCTTATGCAAATTTCTTACGAAACACGTACTTAAATTAAGGATATCTTATTGTTGATGACTAACAAAAAAAATCTACTAAAAATAACATAAAATTGTTTGTACAAATCACCCAATTTGTACATAAAATGTATAAATTTACAGAGATTTGAAATATAGAAATATAATTTTATACCAGCTAAAAGACAAGGTTAAAATTACAAAAATGTTATACATTAGGATATTTGTTTTGTAGTTATCCCGGAGATAAAATTCAAATTATTGCATACCCTTATTCTTTTATATTAAAAATTTTGCTGAGCTAAGAAATAACTATTAACTATACTATTGACGAAATGGGATGGCTCAAGTGGTAAGAGCACCCACTACCTAGGAACTTAGTCCTAGGTTCGAGTCATACCGAGGTTAGGCGTGAATACCTATTATCTCTAATAAGGTGAGATGG